>WYDI02011737.1:25718-49503 GCA_009867235.2 Psittacus erithacus
GGGGCCCCCGCCGGGGGGGGCGCCGAAAGGCCCGAGTAACTAGGGATAAGGAGGGGGGGGAAGGGGGCGGTATGAAAACAACGATAAAGGGGGGGGAAAGAGGGGGGATTGGGGGGGGGGTTGGAGAGGAAAAATGGGGAAGACGCGGCGGCGCGCGAGCCTCCCTCAGCCGCGCGCGCGCGCTGCCCGAGGGGAAGGCGCGCGCCCGGGGCCCGGCGGGAACCGAGCTGACCGCAGAGGGCAGGGGGGAGGTGGGGAGGGGTATTTCGGTGTCCATCGGGGACCGATCGCGTCCGCCGGTGCCTCTCACCTCACCGGCGGCTCCTCACCTCCGACCTTTGACCTCCTCTCGGCCGCTCAATCCGTTTTGTTGGTTATTCTTTTTTTTTCTCCTTTTTTTTTTTTTTTTTTTCTAATTTACCCGGGTTTACGGTTTATTTTAGACCCCTTCTTCCTAACCCTCAACCTTTCCGCTCGGCCGATCGCTCCCAATCCGGCTCTCCCACCCCCTCCCGCCCTCCCCCCGACGCTGCCGCTGGGCCCTACGCGCGAACATACAGGCCGAGCGCAGGCCACGCCCCCCCTAGCCACGCCCCCTGACCGGCAGCCTTCTCTTCTAGCGCTTTGGACACGCCCCCTTCTGAAATGAGGCCACGCCCCCAGCGGGACGGGCTCGCCGCCGGTCATGTGGGAGGGCAGGAGCGGCGCGGTGGCGGCGGGAGCACGTGGAGCGGGGATGCAGGGATGCAGGGAAGAGCAGTCGGACCGGGAGCCGGGGCCGCGGCGTCCTGGTGCACAGGGAGCATCGTGGGAGAGGGGCGGAACGGGAACCGGCTGACAAGTTGTTTAGAGGGGAGAGTGGGCCCGCACGCCGGGCAATGGCGGGGCTGGGGCAGATGCTAGGAGCCCTGAGGCACAGGGTGGATGTAGCAGCCGAGAGGGAGGATTGGGCACCAGGAGACCCGGGTCATCGCGGGTAGAGTGGACCTGGAGGGAGGACGCTGTACTGGGAGCCCTGTGGCTCAGTGCAGGGGATGGAGGGGACTCCAGCACCTGGAGCTGTGTGGAACAGGAATGGGCCAGACACCAGGAACACATGGCTTGGGGTGGGTCAGAGGGCTGCTGCCCTGGAAGGAAAGCAAAAGCAGCAGGATAAGGGAAAGGGAAAGGTGGTACCCAAAGGCCAGGCAATCTTTTCTTTTTGTCCTAGGAATGCCCATGCTGCTCCTGCCACTTCAACCCTGGCACGGTGTGGATGCCATACAGTGTAGCACCAGGTGCCTGCAGGGTCAGGCTTTTCCCCATGGCACCAGAGCAGTCACTGGCTTCTTTTCCCCAGGGGTGGAGGAAGCCATGGGCAGGCTAAGATCTGCAGCAAAGGATCCAGCAGCTCCAGTGCTGGTAGAGTCAGAGAGGGACAGAGGATGGCAGCCAAGCTGCCACTGATCCACAGCCAGCCAGGCCTGTGCCGGTGCTGCCAGCACTGCCATCACCCCTCAGCACAGCTCCTGGCTGTCAAACATCACTTCTGAAATCCTGGGGGAAACCCTGTGAGGAAAGAGGCGATGCCAGAGAAGAGAGTGGCCCTAGAAGACAGGTTGTAGCTGGAAACCAGAGTGAGAGGCAGGAAAGGAGCAGAAATGGGACAGGGGAAGGGCAGCCCCTGCCATGTTTGTCTCCAGGGACTGTGTGAGCACCCTCCACAAACCCAGCTTTTACAAGGCCTGTCTTGCAACTGTCAGGCTCCAGTGCTTTCCAACAGTCTCTGCTGCTGGCAGCCCTGCCTGATACCATCGCATCAAACCCCCTCCCAAGGGCCTGCATCCCATCCCACCAGTGCCAGCCTTGGTAGGCCTTTTCCGGCTTGCTGCCTCAACAAGGCCCCAGCTGCTCCCACCAAGGCTGAGGAAATGAAGACCAGAGATCATGGTCCAAATCCTACCTGCTCTATCAGTTGGAATGGACCATTACACAACTTCCGGCTGGCAAAGTCCTGCGGGGAGCGGCGGCCCCAAGCACACAGATATTGGCTGACCCTGCCAAGGCCACCCTGTTCTGCCATCAATCGCATCTCTTCCCACAGCTTCAGAGCAAGGTCTCAGTTGGGTCATGGCCTCGCGGGGTGGCTCAGCAGAGCTTGGAGGAGGGATGGTTTGGGATGTCTCCAAGGGGAAGCTAATCATACAGGTATTGCTTCAATTACGTAACATTATATGCCCATTACAGGTGCATTTTAAGCAGCTGTAGTGTCTGCAGCTCCCATCCCCAAAGTTGTCCCGTCCTTCCTTTGAAGATGGTGACCATGCATTGTCCCCCTGGCTCTGCCACCATGTTGAGCTGGCAATGGCAATGCTGGGCTCTGCCACTCCCACAGCAGGCAGCCAAGAAATATGTTTTACCCCAGCAAAGCACAGCAGGCACCAGCCTGAGGGTTGGCGCGACTCGGGAGGAGGCCAAGACACGAGCTTGCCTCTGCCAGGGCAGGGTGTGGGGCTTTGAACCCACTGGCAGCAGTACCATGGCTAGGCCAGGGACCCTTGGCAGGTGGTGGAAAACAGCAGGAACATGTCTCACATGCAGAGTTGTTACCCAGGCTCTGCAGCTGCAAAAGACCTGGTAGGTCACCCTCATGTATCACCAGCGTGCAGGATATTATTTATCTCCTATTACAACCAGCACATCTACAAGGAGACCTCCAGGTCTGAGCTCTGCTTCAGGGATCCAAATCTATCTCCTCACCTGTGTCCAGGATTTGCTCATTTCTCTCCCCTGCGAAGGAGCCTGTGGGTAGCACTTCCCACGCAGAGATCTATGATTACTTAATGACGGTACCCTTTATCTAAGATAAGTATTTATTAGCCCCCAATAATGCTTCACTAAAGGCAGGTCATAGAACTGCTAGTCATGATTTGTGCCATGGAAGCAGTGGCTAGGACAGAGGTTCATGTACAAGTGTCCATCCATCACCTAAAGCCAAGGATGAGCTTGGGAAGCCGCACGATAAGCTGACATGCATAGAATCATAGAACGGTTTGGGTTGGAAGGGACCTTAAAGCTCATCCAGTTCCAACCCCCTGCCACACACAGGGACACCTTTCCCTAGACCAGGTTGCTCCAAGCTCTGTCCAACCTGGCCTTGAACACTGCCAGGGATGGGGCACCATGGTATGGGGGTTTCACATGAAAAGAGGGAAGTAACAAAGCAAGGGATCAACCAAGCAAGGTCTGGGTCTCACTGCAGCAAGGTGAGGGGCTGTACACACAGCTATTGATTTTTTCAGTCAATGCTGTGGAAGCTGTGAGTTAAGCAACTCTCCTGTGCCAGAGCTGGAAGAAAGGTAAGAATTGCAACGCATTCCCAGACCATCCCTGTCTCCACCCTCTCTGTGTCATCTCATTAAATGCCAGCTGGAGGGTGGGGTGATCCCTCCAAGCAGTGGTGCCTGGCACTGCCACACCATAACACCACCGGAAAAGGTGAGGCACGCCCAGCCCAAGGGGCATCCCTCCTGCTTGTATTTACATGCTGTAAGGGCCATTCTGGCAAGTTTGTGCACTTTTCTTGGCCTGTGTATGTTGGGAACGGGGTGGGAGGACAAAGGGATTGCAGCAAGCTCTGGGCAGGCTAATCCCCTCGTTGGCATGCACTTCAACAAGCGTTTAAGCTTCCCTCCTGGGTCAGTTTGCTGCGCTGCTCCTGGAAGGTGCTGGTGAAGCAGCCAGGCTGGTTTGATGACATGTACTGGCCTCCCCAGCCTTGCTCTGCATTCCTCTTGCAGCACTGTATGGTACTGCAGCATCACAGCACTGCGGCTGACAGCCCCCTAGCAAAAAAGGTGACGTTCTTGTCCTGGATCTTGTACTGGTAGATCTGGACGACATCCTGCTCCCCTGTCAGCTCCAAGGACACTCTCCTAGTTATTTTAATCTGCAAAGGGAAAGGAATAGGAATATCATCCCTGTGGCTACCCCAGTCACAGCACCCTCACCCCCCAATACCTCTTGCTGGCCTGCAGGGAAGGGAGATCAGAAGGGTCACTAATTAAAAACCTGTCACACCTGCCTGTAACCAGTCCCTTTCCTGGCAGCCCCTGGCTACAGATAATGCAGTAACAAGGCCCCAGTGACCCAGCTGCCCTCCCAGCCCAGAAGCAATCACTACAGGCCAGGCTGAGATCCACTGACACAATAGCCTTGTATCTAGTTGGAACTGGATGAACTTTAAAGTCCCTTCCAACCCAAACCATTCTGTGACTCTGTGATTCTATGATAGTTTGAGGCAGCTTCCCAGGGAATGGGTATTTTTCTTTGCCGTCACCTTGGGGTGGGATACAGCCTGCACTGCAGCTGCCGTATAAAGCTCCTTCCAGCCTCCAGAGATGGGGGAGTCCCCGAGTGGCAGGATGTCCCTGACTATCCCTGTGGAAGCAGTCACAGCCAGAAGAGTCCAGCTGCTCCAGCAGATCCCAGTCACTGCAACAAGACTGCTTGTTAGTCCTTAACCATGCTACAGCATGGACTGTCTCCCATGGGGCAGAAAGAACATGTCTCACCCACCCTTGGGCCTGCAGGCAGTGTTTTATGTGACATTACCATGTGCCACCTCTTCGTGTTCTCCAGTGCATTACCTGCCCGTGAACATCCTTGCAGAAGCCAGTCACCAGCCCTTCTACCCACAGGATCAGGTCACTGTGATGACACAGGGAGTTCACAACTAGTTCATTTTCCTCATCTTCGGAATCCTCATTGCTGTGAACCAGCACCACAATGTTCCCCTGGAATGAGAGCATCAGGCAGAGATTAGCCCCTGGCTGATTCCTAATCCCTAATCATGGTAAGGAAGAGGAGACAGCAATGAGCGCTTGTGAAATGCCGTGCTAAACTACTTAGACATCCCCAGCACAGCAGCTGGTTCTGAGCTAAGTCCATAGAGAATATAAACATCAGATACATATATAAAACTCTGAAACAGCTTGCTATCCCTATACTCTGTGTGTGTGTGTATATATATATATGTAAAACATACAGCCTAAAAATACATCAAGCCTTTGTTACGAGATAGCTGTCTAGTTAAACCAGTCCGTCAGGCCACACTAATGGCAACTCTGAATGAATTCAGAACAGCTACATAGAGACATGGCTGAATGGATGCAGCCAGAACTGTAATGCTCAAAGCTTCACAGCTCTCGCAAGAAGCAAAATGCTCCCCCAAAGCACCACCAACTCTATTAAAAATACATCCCAAGAGTCTCTGCCTCAGCCCATGCAGGTCACCAAAGACTTAAAATAACATGAAATTCCCAGTCAATTAAAATGTACTTTGAAGCTTCAGAACTTTCTTAGACAGAAACAGAAATGTGTTAGTGTGATTTATCATCTTTTTTAGCTGTTTTGGAGGTAAATATTCTCGGCAAGCAGAACATCCCTTGTCAGCATTTACAGCACAAACACCCTGGCACCATATGAAGTGCAGGATAACAAAAAATGACACCATCTACTTTATTTCTCACTCAAGCAGAGAGAAGTGGCCAGGGTGGGGGATGCTGCAACATAAATAGCAATGGATGGATGTGACTGTAAAGATTTTTGGCTGCAATGCTCTCTGAAGTTAGCACATCACTCAGGAGAGCTTTGTAGAAGTGCTGCATTGTCATATGCCCTTAGAAACCAGCCAGTGCAACACACAGCAACAGTGAAGACTGGTGGAAGCAGACTTAAGTGCCTTCTGAGTGGACCTTCATTTCTGTCCCTTGGGAGACTCATCAGCCTCTCACTACCTTTGTAACCTATTTCCTTCCCTGCTCTCCCACATGAGCACAAACACAGCAGAGATCTCTAGAGAGCCAGGAGCTGTAAGAAACATTATTTTGCACCTCGAATCCCTGCTCACACATCAGGCACAGCTCTTCCCTAGGGAGCATCTCCTGGGAAACCAGTTGCAAAGGACTCTACACATGTACTCCAGAGACTAACAACTCCCTGCAAGTAGCCCTAGAGCAATAATTGCAATTTCTTGGATGGCCAAAGCCTTTCAAAAAAAGAAAAAAAAAGCCAAGCTGTGCTCCAGAGGCTCTTCTGTACACATAGCATACAGGACACTGCATGCAGAGGGAGCAGTACCTTCAGCTGGGAGCACACCACAACTCTGCAGTAGTGGATGAAGTCCAGCACCGCCACCGGCGTGGCGCCCAGGCTGAGAAGGACACTGAGGTCGTCCACCAGCAGCACGGGGCCCTTCCAGGAGTCACTGCTGGCAGGAGTCAGGGACACCTGGACGAAGTCAAACAAGGCTTTGAGGTCGGAAGTGCTCTTGCTGGAAGAGAAGGAGGTTTCAAAGGGTTTTTGCATTGCGTGTCCCCCTCAGCCACTGGACCCAACGTCTTCCCTCACAGGGAAGAACTTCCTAAGACCCCATCTGAATCTCCCCTCTGTCAGGTTAAAGCCATTCCCCCTTGTCCTATCCCTACAGGCCCACGTCAGAAGCCCCTCTCCAGCTTTCTTGTTGGTCCCTTTAGGCACTGGAAGCTGCTCTAAGGTCTCCCTTAGAGAGAGGAGTCTTCTCTTCTCCAGGCTGAACAGGCCGAGCTCTCAGCCTGTCTCCATAGCAGAGGTGCTCCAGCCCTTGAAGCATCTTTGTGGCCTCCTCTGGACTTGCTCCAACAGCTCCACATCCTTATGTCAGGGCCCCAGAGCTGGATGCAGGACTGCAGGGAGGTCTCACCAGAGCACAGCAGAGCAGAGAAGAGAGGGAGAATCCCCTCCCTCGACCTGCTGGTCACGCTGCTGGTGATGCAGCCCAGGACACAGTTGGTTACTGGCCTGCAAGCATACACTGCTGGGTCATGGGGAGCTTCTCATCAGCCAATACCCCCGAGTCCTCCTCAGGACTATTCTCAATCCCTTCATCACCCAGCCTCTACTGATATCGGGGGCTGCCCTGATCCAGGTGCAGGACCTTGCACTTGGCCTTGTTGAACATCAAGAGGTTCCCATGGGCCCATTTCTCAAGCTTGTCCTGTGCTTGATCCTGCCACGCTCCAGTAAGCCTCACTCTCCCAGACCCAAAGGGCTACATGGTCCCACAGTACAGGGGTCTGCAGGGTTTCAGTGCCTGCCCTCACTCTCACTAAAAGCCCATCCACCCCAGCATGAGCCTGAAACAGCAGAGAGCCAGAAGCATCCATGGACACACCAAGTACATGGCAGTCCTTGCTCTGAGGCTGGTATTTGCCAGTTTAACAGCCCTCAGTGGATATTTTTCTATCAAATCATCAAGGGCATGGAGAAAGTGAAGTGGGTGGAGAAAGTGAAGTGGAAATAAAAATGAAAGCCAGCATGATTAAAACAGCACTGTTCTTTTGGATGAGAATATAACTCAACACAATTAAAAAGGAATAAAGCTTCTTGGAGTTTTATTTGACACAAACCTGTTTAGTGGTGAAACAGATTTTCTCTAGACCTAAAACATGCTCGGCAATGAGGATGGAGATCCAAATCGCTCTAAAATGCTGGAGAAGGGGCACAGAATCCCTCTTCAAGCAGCAGAGAGAGGCAGGGCCAGGCAAGCACAGCAATGTGCATGGTGATGGCATTTCCCTTTACTTGAGTGTACAGCTACCAGGTCCCTGGGCCTCAGAGGGAACCCCAAAGGGAGCCTGGTCCAACTGGTCAGGTTTACCTTATAAACTGAAGAGGACTGGGCTGTCCTGACTGCTCCTCCTGCTCTCCAAACCAGAGGTCAAGACAGGACTTTAGGCCTTCCAAGAAGACAAGCTGTCCCCGTTCTTTGGCAGCTGTCAGATTGACTCCCTCGAGAGATGAAAACATCATGTTGCAGAGCAAACAGCTTTGAAGAAATGGTGTAAACAGAACCAAGTGATCAACAGCCAATTTTTATCAAGCCTTATCTAAATGTGCTAATAAAAGTCAATGCTTCAGTGATTCCTGTGCAAGGGATGACACAGGCGGTTCTGTTACTTACACACACAGTGGTGGACACATTTGTTCTCCTGTATTTCATCAGGAGATTAACAAAACAACAGCACTGAGATTTGGAGTTCAAACATCCTGGAACTGCTCCAGGCTGCCCCCAGGACCCTGCTATGAGCAATTTCTTTGCCCTCCCTTCTTGGGGGATGAAAGCCTTTGGTTTTCAGTATCTCCAAACCATCGCTGTCGCAATAACACTCTGTGGCACAACACGAGCACCTGAGCAAGGCACAGCTCGGATCTAGAGAATGCTGTGGGCCAGGCACCCCAACACTTGCACAACACCCAGGAGAAAGCAGCATGGCTGGGGCTCCTACAGGAAGCAGCCCCGGCCCTGACTCCCCTTGGGAGAAGGAGGAGAGACTGTAACAAACTGCCTGGGGCCATGTGCTGGTGTGCTTCTTCCCCCCCCTACAACCCAATCTTTATTTTCTGTAGCTCTGCTCAAGAGGTAACCACCAGTACTGGTGGTAATGGATGGTCTGGTTGTGATGGCTGCATCTGACTCAAAGTGGATATGAGGAGACAGATAACATCATGGCAGCCAATGTGCTGTGCAACGTGCCCCCCAACCACTGGTCAAGGGCTGACTCGAGCCAAGGCTGCAAAACAAACAACTAACTTCTGTAGCTGGGATGCAAACACAACTATGAGTCAATTATCTTGCTCCGTAACTAGTAGGCAGCTCAGGGCCTATGGAGCTCTCCTATACAGCACCAGACTGCATGCCAGGGTCTCCCCTGGAAAAGGGACACCTCCTAAGGTTACCCCTTGAGGCTGAAAGATTCTTTGCCACAGCAGATTCTCAGTAAGACATTAACATACTATACATTGAAATCTTACGTGATGTAAAATATTGTGCATATATATTCCTCTAGACATAAACCATGACCAAGACTGAGATGAAGTCTGAGCACCTAGACTCCTTTCTGAGAAGTTTAGAAAGCAAGAGGGCAATTTCTGAACCTCATGACTCAATGGGAGGGTCTCCATGCAGTGAACACTCAAATGTTCCTTGCCATTGGATCTTGTTAAATTATTGTCATATTTCATGGAATCAGAGTGGTTTGGGCTGGAGGGGACCTTAAAGCTCATCCAGTTCCAACCCCCTGTCACGGGCAGGGACACCTTCCACTAGACCAGGTTGCTCCAAGCTGCGTCCAACCTGGCCTTGAACACTGCCAGGGATGGGGCAGCCACAGCTTCTCTGGGCAACTTGTGCCAGGGCCTCACCATCCTCACAGGGAAGAACTTCTTCCTCAGATCTAAATCTCATTTCTGTCAGCTTAGTATTTATTATTAAACTTTGTCAAATTGCTGTTTTACATCAATAAATATATTGATAGTTCTTTCTTATCAGAGAAGTCTGTTGCTCCATCCACAACAGGTCGTGACCCAAGCTCAAGCTGAGATTTCCTCCTTGCAGCCCTGCTTGATCATGAGACTGACCTCGAGAGCCATGTGCTGGCCATGTCCAGCTCCAATAGAGAAAGCCCTGGCAGAACTGCAGCAGACATGCTGAAAACCCCAACAAGAGATCTAGATCATGAACTCCTCTCTCATCCTCCTTTCTTTCATCAGCAAAGGCTACTTTTGCCAACTATTATATAGCTCCTCAGCTTACGAGTAACTGCGTCAGTCCACTTTTCAGGGGAAAATTTAGCACCTATTACTGACATGATCATACAAAGTTATATCTCATGTGCACTACCTTAGAACCACAGCCAAACTGTGCATTTCCCAGCAGGAAGAAGTGCAAACGTGCTTGGCTTTCTGGTGTGGGTTGCTTCCCACATTTCACAACAGGACTGTTGTTTCTTAAAATGGAACCAAGGAGCATTAATGCCAAGATTCACAGTGTCTCGGCAGCCTGTAAATAGGGCTGTTGCGCAACGCAGCAGGTAGGTGGACAAGATGGCGAGATAGAAGGTTTACAGACAGTTAAGGAAGGTTTAGCTCAATGCAGTATTGCCTGACAGGCAGAACTGGTGAACAGGGAACCAGAAACAAGGATCCTGAGAAAGCAATTCCTATATCCCCTGAGAGAAGATGTCCCTCCAGGATGCCACGAGGTTCTGAAACCTCTGGAAAGGGTGGCTATGCAGGACTGGCCAGGAACAGAAGTCCCAGGGCAGGAGCTCTTGCCTTAAGCCAGGACTGGCTTCTGCCTGAATGCTGAAGGAGCACACACCAGCAGGAACTTCTAAAGCATCACAGAAAATACATATATTTGCTCATTTTCTAAGCAATTGTGCTAGGAGCTGCAGGACATTTAAGCTCAGAGTCTGAGTTGTCCAGCAAGAGGAAGGTTTGAAGCAGCAACTCCCCCATGATGTTAAAGTATTGAACAGAGAGAGCTGTGCTTGGCACTGTCCCAACACCTTCTTTTGAAAAGACCTTGGAAGTTTTCCAAGCACTTCCCAGTCCTCACGACACTCCTGAGAGCCACTGGGCTCTCTTTGCTCCCACAAAAGAGAGAAAGGCAGGAAAGCAATGTGTCCACTTCTGCCTACTGCCTTCTTCCATATTTCACGTGCTCAATCTTCCTGTTATTCCAACATG
Source organism: Psittacus erithacus (assembly GCA_009867235.2). Taxonomy (NCBI): domain Eukaryota; kingdom Metazoa; phylum Chordata; class Aves; order Psittaciformes; family Psittacidae; genus Psittacus; species Psittacus erithacus. Next base: position 36,270 of record WYDI02011737.1, read on the forward strand.
AATATGTAAGTGCCAACATTTTAAAACCCCTTTTCTTCTCTTTATATATATATATATATACATAAAATCATTGTAAAGCCACACTTTAAACATCTGATCAGTGAGACAATCCCTACAAAGGGCTGTGCTCAGCTGCTTTGTCAGGACATTTCCACATTAGGACCTCTGGAGAGAAGGGCTGGGTGGATAAGGAAGACAGCCTTTACAGCAAGATTAACCCACAGCTCCTGCAAAGTTTATCAGCTGCCACACGTTAAGCACTCATGAGAGAAAAGAGATTTCCACTGCTTTCCTTCCCAGCTGAAACTCAAGGAGGAGAGATCCTTTCATCAGAGCTGGTGCCAGAAAACACTGTCTACAGCAATAAGGAAACAATGGATCAGAGGCAATATCTTCCACTGTGGCCAGGGGATACTCTGACAAGCATCTTCAACTAGCAAAGGCTGTCTGACATGTGCCCACCTCAAATACAGTTTTTAAATCAGCCCGGAGCTTGACCTTCTTTTTCCTGGTCTTCCACACATGCTTCTGAGAGGAAAGTGATCCCACCTGCCATGCAAATTATGGAAGGAGAGCCTCAGGCATGGCACCAGCCAGCACTTCTCGACATATCCCTTTTGTTTTCAAGCATCTTCTCAATGAACAGCATTAATCAGCAAGTGTTGCAGCAAACCCTTGCCTCATCTAATCCAAATTGTCTCCTCCCTTTTCCCCTTCTCACAGGCAAGCCAGGGGCAGTAATTCCCAGGAATGACACTCCTGGGGAGTGCTGGACCCTTTGCTCTCCCAACCCCAAGCCCAGCAGAGGCAGATGTGGGCTGCAGGCAGAGGGATTTAGCTTTTGCAGGTGATATTTGCTCACTAAAAGCATGCCAGAAAGCAGGGTAGGAATGGAGAGCTAAGGGAAGCCTCTTGGACAACTGCAAGCACACACAATGGAAAAATTTCCAGCCAAGGCCAGAAGAACCTTTATGCAGCAGGCTGGGAGCAGGGAACGGCCGGCAAATACCTGACGTGCCATAAAGTGGGGCTGGGCGGCACCACAGTCTCACAAACCTCTTCCCCTCGTGAATTTCTGGAGTCCACAGCCTTGAAATGCTTTGCTACAGCAGTGACTAAACTCACTATTAATGTCACTAACTCAGAAACAGATTTTAACTTTGCTTCAGCCATTTCTTCTTGCACACACAAACTCTCTGTACTTCAGATCAGCAAGAAAATTGTTGATGACAGAAAGAAGGGCTACAGCATGAGAGGAAGGCAGCCAAGGGCAGTGTGCTCCTACTAAGACCAGGAATTTGATCTCTTCGGTGTCATGCCACAATGTTCCTGGGTGGACCCAGCAAGTCGAGTCTCATTTTCCAACTGGGGAACCAGGTCCCAGAGAGATAGCATCGGATGCAGACCTGGACGCACCCCACTGCAGTCATCTTCCACAGCAAACTTCTGCTTGTCTCCCAGCTAGTAACCTCTGAAAGCAGCACAGAAAGCATCAGGACAGCTTGAAGACACTGGAAAAAGCACTCAAAATGGCCAACGGTCACCTTCCTGACTGTCACAGACACTACACACATCCCTGCTGCAGAGCCACCGTGCTGCAGAATATCCAAACAGCATGCATTGAGCAGCCCTAAAAGCTTTCATTTCACACAGCACCACGCTCCATTACAGCTGGGAGCACACAAACATTATCTCTGGCAATCTGTCATTTACCCATCAAGCCCAGAAATGCTTCTGAAACAGCAGCTCAGTGCGACTGGAGCTGCGAGCACCATGACGGAGCACAAATGTTCTCATCCATCTGGGATGCTGCCAGCCAGGCAGCATGGTGGCCCTCCAGCCTACGAGCAGTGACATCCCTTCAAAACAGAACCACTGCTCACCACGCACCAATTCGTCAGGGAAAGCAAAATATCTGGAAGAGAGAACTAGTAACGGAGCATGCAAGGCAGTGGTCATTAGCTCCAACAGCAAACACAGCCGGGGTACAAAGTGTGACCAGGCAACTGACCAAGGTCCCTTCTCTAGTACAACTACTTGCAGGGGCAAGCAGAGGTGACCAGGTGATGTGTGATCTCAGTGCTGGGGCAGGAGAGAGGGCAACAGGCAAGAGGGAGACCAAATGGGGACAAGTATGTTTTTTCCTTCAAAACAAAACATTGTACAAATGAGAGTGGGAACACCAACCTGGCAAGCAGCCCTCGTGCCATTAGTCTTCCTGTCACTGTGGCCCAGCACATTCTCTACAAGGACACAGCAAATAACATTAACTGTCCCTCAAAATTAAATGCAGATGCTCATGAGAAGAGCAGGATTTGCAAAAAAGGAAAATTGTGAAGCCAGTATTACAGAGGCAGTACCAGCACAAAAATCCAGGTATGCTTTTTCCTGCAAGTAAAAATACACCATTGCATTTAGCTAACATGTAAGGAGGTGGTTCTGGACTGGTAACACCTGGCAACACTGTAGGGAAGAGCATGTAAGGCAAGCGTTACTTCAACTGTGTGTAAGTATTTAGTATCTTTATACATACACCAGGTACTACAAGGACCAGACCTACCAAACATCACTGTAAAGATTAAAGAATATGACCCTGGTTCCATACCCCTTCCTCCCAGGCGTAGGACCATTCCACATGTCTTGAGCTTGCCATGGAGGAAGAAGAAGCGGGAAGACAGCAGATGGTAATTTGGTGGGGCATGCAGCTCACCTAACTGCAGCATGACTCAGCTCAGGATGCTGCCTGCAACTGGGGCTTGCTGCAGCCATGTAGATGACACGCCTGCTGGTCCCCAGTAGAGATTACAGCAGCAAATTCTTAAGCAAGTTTAAGAGTGACATGACCCTGCTAAAAACCACCTTTACTGAGCCTAATGTGTTCATTTAGGCAAAAAAAAGGATTAAAGCAAAGACCTTATGAAAACTCAGATAGAAATAACTGATGTTACAACCTCCAACTCCTCAGAGCTCAGGAAGAATTCACAACAGACCACACACACACCTGTGAAGTTCTAATGTAAGACTGACTCAGACTTGAAACCAACGAGACAGGGACAGTTCACCGCTGTAGCGAATTTAACCTCTCTGCACTCCCCTGGGCAAGCCGTATTGTTCTTATCACCTCCCTTCCCATCAGTAACCTTTTTGTTGAAGCATCAGCCAGCAAATGGTTTTGATTTGCATTGCACATGTGCTGCAGCTAATCCTCATGTTCTCTCCCTTCTCAGACTCTTCCACAAGGGAGATGACAACAGCACCTATTAAAAGCACACGCACAAGCTGTGCACCAGGAAATTTCATCACATTAGGAAACACACCAACAAACACAATTCTGCTTTTAGAGCAGGCAAGGATCCCATACTTAACAGCTGAATCTCCTACCTACACTGGTAGCTTTGTCCCATTTCCTGTCTCTCTTAAGTTCCCCCGGGGATTTTCTCCTCTCTGCACTACAAAGGGCAGAACTATTCAGTGCTCGCAGAGGCTGGTTTGCTCAGCAGTGGGGAATCTGCTCTACTGGTCAAGCACATGTTGACTATCTGCTGTGAGTTAAAGCTCCACGTGGAAATGCTTTGTTTGCTCAGCCTTCCAGTACTTAAAGGGGCCCACAAGAAATCTGGAGAGGGGCTTTTGACAAGGGCAGATAGGGACAGGACAAGGAGGAATGGCTTTAAACTGGCAGATGAAGCCGAAGTTCTTCCCCCTGAGGGTGATGAGGCCCTCACACAGGCTGCCCAGAGAAGCTGTGGCTGCCTCATCCCATGTTCAAGGCCAGGTTGGACAGGGCTTGGAGCAACCTGGTCTAGTGGAAGGTGTCCCTGCCTGTGGCAGGGGTTGGAACTGTATGAGTGTTAAGGTTCCTTCCCACCCAAACCATTCTAGGATTCTATATGATTCTATTATTTCATTTACCTAAGGTCTGAGCTCTCAGACCATTGCTCTCCTTTTACAGGGTAAAAACTGAGTAGTAGATAAAATGCAATTGCTTAGTAAGCACCAAAACTCAACCCCCACTTACAGTGGGGAATAAACTGTTATTGCAACACCTGGTTCTTCACCACCTGTAAGTCTTTATAAGCAGCAGCACTGCTGGAATTTCCAGCAGAACCAGAGGGAGGACTAATGCAAGACCCATCTCTTCAGATCTGGAAGGTCACCTGGACTTCCCAACCAGGGCATTTCACATCTGAGCATTGCACAAAAAAGCTGAGAACTGCAATTTAAAGCCAGAGCTCAGGCTGACTTGCTGACACTGGGAATTAACCCTGCCTACTTCATTTCCCTGCTTTCTCATTTCAGGATACACATAATCCTTGCCTGACTCACCAAGGGAAGGAAATCCATTAGAATGCACTCTGCATTTGTGGCTCCTCAGATGGCTCAAACTGATGGCTTGGCCCACAGGCACAAAGAGGCATACAGGTGCTCTTTCGAATCTACAGGGGATTTAGCTCAATGCACTTCATCACAATGTAACCACAGGACAGAGCATAAAGTCACCTCAGAAGCTCCCATGCTGTACAGCTGGTGCGTCCTGCAGGAGCACAAAGAGGCCCATAGGACACAGACACCATGGCATTGTTCTCCCCAGAACACTAATGAAACTACATCTACTAGTCTGGGCCTGCCTGGGGAACACTGATCTCCAGAAAACATTTCTAAGCACAAAGAAAGCAAGCAGCCATTCAGCTTTCTGCCCTCTCTGCGGCAGAGCCCAGTGGGGCCCTTGCAGTGAATCTTATAGCTAAGTTTTCATCCTATGCCACATCCCTTCTCCAGTGAGAAGTGCTCTCCTACTGCAGGAGCACCACTCCTGACTTCCCCATCAAGATCTGGAAACATTTGCTCACATGCAATTCCCATTCCCTGTTCTCATTTCTTCCCATCCAACAGAAACTCCCTAGACCTGTAATTATTAGCCCACGCAAAGAGACTTACCAGCTTCTGTGCTATGATGCTATAGTGACTGAAGGACTGCAGCAGCGCCACAAAGCAAACCTTACAGCCAGCTGGGAGGGAAGACAAAAAGACATGTTATCATTTCAAATTTGCAAACTGCCATTATCAAAGAACATAATCCACAGCAGTCAGGCTACAGATCTGTCTGGAAAAGCCTTGAAGTGAGACAGGTCACTTGCTCATGGTTGGGCTTTCAATTTTCACTTTTCTACAGGATTTCCATGTTAGGGAAAATGTTAAGATTAAAAGGAAAAGGAAAGAACAAGAAAAAATTAACAGAAAAGTAGGAGGCCCCTTTTCTGTCTCATGCCATCTTGCCCAGGGATCTCCGGGCACTGTTTGCTGGTATTACTGCAAAGAGGCCAACGGCCAACTATGACACGAACTACTGAAACCAGTGATGTGCCAAAAATCCCCATTTTGGCTCTCAGACAGCAAGTGACCTTGACTGCAAAAACAAACAGAACAAGCAAATTTGACACTTAAACACAATTTTGGAAAACCTAGAATGTGACAAACTGATGTTATGGTTTGTGTATGAAAAAAATCATTAGTTGTTTCCCCCCTGCCAGTAAGCAGGACATAGATTTCAAGTGGAACAAGCAGCAGAGCAGCAAAGGGATGTGGGGAGACCCTGAGGCAGTGCCTTGGCAGTGCTGTTCTCTGAGGCATGGATTTGATGGATGAAACACTCAGAGGACAGGGAATTGGCTGAGTGGCTGCAGTCAAAGAGCTACAGTCAACACCTCAATGTGCAAGTGCACGCAAACGACAAGGGGCATTGCTTAGAGGACTGTTGTTGTTTAACACCTTTGTCAGTGACATGAAGAGTGGGACTGAGCACCCTCACCAAGTTTCCAATGACACCAAGCTGTGTGGTGCAGTTGACATACTGGGGGGAAGAGATGAGCTCCACAGGGACCTGGACAGGAAGAGGTGGAACAGTGCAAACCTCATGAAGCTCAACACGGCCAAGTGCGAGGTCGCACACATGGGTTAGGGCAATCCCAAGCACAAGCACAGGCTGAGGGAGACTGGGTTGAGAACAGCCCTGAGGAGAAGGACTTGGGAGTGTTAGGCGACAAGAAGCCCTCCTTGACCCAGCAGTGTGCACACACAGCCCAGAAAACAACCATGTCCTGGGCTGCATCACCAGCAGCATGACCAGCAGGTCAAGGGAGGGGATTCTCCACCTCTACTCCACTCTACTCTAATCCACCCCATAGCCCTGTGTCCAGCTCTGGGGCCCCAACATAAGAAGGACATGGAGCTGTTGGAGAGAGTGCAGAGGAGACCACAGAAACGCTCCAAGGGCAGGAGTGCTTCTGCTACGGAAACAGGCTGAGAGAGCTGGGCTTGTTCAGCCTGGAGAAGAGAAGGCTCCAGGGACACCTTAGAGCAGCTTCCAGTGCCTAAAGGGGCCAACAAGAAAGCTGGAGAGGGGCTTTTGACAAGGGGCTGTAGCGACAGGACAAGGGGGAATGGCTTTAACCTGACAGAGGGGAGATTCAGATGGGATCTGAGGAAGTTCTTCCCTGTGAGGGTGGTGAGGCCCTGGCACAGGTTGCCCAGAGAAGCTGTGGCTGCCCCATCCCTGGCAGTGTTCAAGGCCAGGTTGGACAGGGCTTGGAACAACCTGGTCTAGTGGAAAGTGTCCCTGCCTGTGGCAGAGGGTGGAACTGGATGAGCTTTAAGGTCCTTTGCAACCTAAACCAATCTAGAGTTAGATGATTTTCAACTGTTCACACTGTCAACAACCTGTTCTCCAAAGGTCTTCCGGCAGTTCACACTGTTCCATTAAGTAAAACAATTTCTTCAAAATGGGATAAAGCCATAGCTGAGGATGTGGCAGTTATGCGGGGCAGGATGCTCTCTGCATATCACTCTGAGCTAAGTTTCAAGTTTTATAGGTACCAGATTTGCTGGGCTTGCTGCTTTGCCAGAAGAAAGCTGGAAAAGTCCGTGAGTCCAGTACTCACTGCAGGGGCTGGTAGGTTACACACAGGTGAAACTGTTAGCAGAAAAGCAATTAGGCAACTTGCCAGGCTCTTTGTTTCTTTACTCACTACTAGCTTATCTATTTGTTAGTTGTTCTGGATAGTTTTAATTACATTATAAAACACCTAGCCAGTGAAGGAATTGCAGTCAGCTCCTACTGTCAAATGCCCCTGTGATTTTACAACATTCACTGCACTAATGATGAAACAAGGTACACAGACATTATGGGATGTAACCAAAGATACAGAACAAGTCTCAAGAACAAGTCAGGACTGGGATACATAAATCCTGATCCCAAAGCTTTGCACTAATCTGAGGATGTCTCATGCTCTGGAGAACCACCCTCTGCTCACATAGAAACACTTCACACTGAAGGAACCTCCAAGGAGCAGGCAAAGGCAAACCTTTGCCTTGGAGAGTCCTGCTGCTGACATACCTCTGAGGTAGAAGGAGAGAAAATGGTGCACCAGGAAGCTGCCATCTGTTCTGGTGTCTCGCAGCAGTGTGAATTTACCCTGAAAAAGAAACAGCAAAATAACAGGAACATGAGGCACAAACTGCTCCAGGTTCCATCTTGGTAGACAAGATGTCTGCACAGGCATGAGAACACTCTGCAGGTACTAGTCAGAGAAAGAAGAGGACAAGCAGCACTACAGCTACCCAGCTGTTTAAAGAGGGATGCCAGTGCTTCCTCCGAACACACCCCACAGGAAAGCATCAGAAGCTGTTGAGCTCCATGCTTTCTGAAAGATGTTCCCACCAGCTGAAAGCCCTTGTGCTAGACTGAGACCATTGTGCTCTGTGCCCACCAAGAACCACCTCCTCACATGGAAACACGCAGCTGGTGCAGAGTACACCAAGTATTCATGCACCTGGTGCTGGACACCATCATGAATGGATGGGAGCCATTTCCACCTCTTTCTGCTCCAAGTGGCAATAGATGGCAGGGGCACAACAGCCACCCACTATTCCCTGTCCATTCTCCTATTGCCATGGGCAGTATCACCTGAGCACTTAAAATGGCAGCCCTGCTACAGCTGCAGCTTCTCCTGTCCCCAAACCACCCTCCCTATCCCCTGTTCCAGGGTTACATCAAACATGCCATGTTCAGAGCAGAAAACCGTACCCTCAGAATATGTGTACTGGAGCAGAGCTCTCTGCACAAAGTACATACCTTGTTTTGATCACACAGGAAATTAATTCAGTTCATCAGTGCATGCTTGCTATCAGTACCAGCCTCATCAAGGCATTTGTTTCTATTAAAACCTTAGTCAAGATATTTCTTTAATCAATACAAATCATAGAAGGGCTGCTTTTAATCACAAAGAACTTATCAATGCACTTTTTTTTCCAATCTATTAGAAGACAAGGAAAAGCCTTTTACAGCAACAAGCAATATACCCATAGGCAATTCACAAGCCATCTATCAGAGTTAACTCCCCACTGCCCAAACCCAAAAGCAGTGTTAATGGAACAGCAAATATTGAACATGGCTGCAGAGAATGCAAAGCAGAAGCCAGGGCAGAGAAGTGCTGCTTTGCCTTAGCCAAGGAGCTCTTACCCACTCAAAAAAAGGGGTTAGGTGCTATGGCCATTACAACAACAAGAGGCACCACCCCAGTGAGCAGCAAACTGAGATGTATCCTCCATGGCTAAGCCTGGAGGAGTCTCTGGGTTCAAACAGCACAAGCTCAAATGTTCACAGGTTTATCTTTTGCATGACTCCCTCTTCTTCAACATCCCTCTTCCCCACAATGGCCCCCTGCAAGAGCAGACCCTGAATCTCCTCCCTCACCCGCTAGCTCTCCAAAGGCTCTCTCCTCTGCAGAAAACAGCAGGGTGTTATCATTCAGAGCATACATTATTTTGCTTTACAAACTTTCCAGTTACAAACCCTTAAATCCTGTCAACCCTCACTTTGCTGTCACACTGCAGGTGCTCAGATAGCACTCAAACTTCTCCCTTTCTGACATTTAAGATGCCAGTTAAACAGGGCTGAAAGTGTCCAAACCAAACATCTCCAAAGGCAACAGCTGCACCAAAGTACAGCTAGTAGAAGGAAAGACCAAAGAAAGAAGAGAAGGAGGGAGGAAAGGGAAGAATGGAAGCAACAGCTCCAGGGAACTCCTGCATCCTGCTTGTGCGGTGGCACATCTGCCCCCACCCACCCCAATCCTCTTGGCTGATCTATGATTTCAGGAATTCGCATAAGCCTTGGCCTTTGCGCAATGAGCTGGGTAGTGAAGCGCCACTTGACCATACCGGGTATTTTGTCACAGCTAAGAAGGGAGATACAGACCATACCAGGGACTTCTGTTCTCTGGCCAAGGTGGGAGCTGACAGCAGGGATAATCATAGAACCCCAGAATAGTTTGGGCTGGAAGGGAGCTTAAAGCTTAACCTGTTCCAACTCCCTGCCACAGGCAGGGACACCTTCCACTAGACCAGGGTGCTCCAAGCCCCATCCAACCTGGCCTTGAACACTGCCAGGGATGAGGCAGCCCCTTACTTTTTGGCCTCTTTAGGCACTGGAAGCTGCTCTAAGGTCTCAACAGAGCCTTCTCTTCTCCAGGCTGAACAAGCCCAGCTCTCTCAGCCTGTCTCCATAGAGAGGTGCTCCAGCCTTTAGAGCATTTCCATGGCCTCCTCTAGACCCACTCCAACAGCTCCATGTCCTTCTCATGTTGAGAGCCCCAGTGCTGGATGCAGGACTGCAGGGTGGTTCTCACAAGAGTCCCCTGACAGCCTTAGAATATTCCTTTCCTTGGTCGCAGCCCAAGTAGAATGGTACCACTTTCACCAATGTTTTGTTTCTAGTAACTACCGACTTGGGTTGCGTCCAAGATAGAAATCTGATAACGACTACAGCCAATTATGTTGTGAAACTATAAAGAGTGGTCCTAAATGAGACCCTATGAGCTCTCCCAGCTCACAGTAGGCAGCAACTAGCATCTATCTCCCTCTGAGGATGCCTCTCAGAGGTCAAAAAAGCTCAAGTTTGCCAAGTCAGAGGCCTGTCAGTGAAAGACAGAACCTGGACTGATGCTTCTGCACTCCTTGAGACTCAACCCTCATCCACTGAGATATGCTGAGACATTGGACACATTTCACTGACTCTCAAGAGAAATTTTTAGCAGGTACCCTTATGTCGTTAGGTATGCGTGTACAGAGTGTTACAGCAATGGCAGTAAATTCTGTTGACAAACTTTGTAAGATCCACCTCAAAACTGGATAGTATTGCTAAACGGAAACTGTGTAAGAATTTCCTCTCTGGTGAAACTTGCAACCCTTTAGAAAAACTGCTGACCAAGTCTAAGAGAAAGACTAGATCCAGACGCACTTCTGCTCTTCCAGGAGTTTAGAAAGCAAAGGGGTCTATTTTAAAATTCATGACTCAACAGGAGGGTCTTCCCTACCTTTTGTGCCTTTGGTCTCTGTATCAGTCATTTTTAGTTGGATTTTGCTTCGATTTTTCCTTTACACGCTTCGTCCATGTAATAAGTAATAGAGTTAAACTCATTAAATTCTGTTAAGTCATGCCTTTATAAATCTTATTAAATCTGCTCTTGCTAATATCTTTGATGGTCATTCTTCGAGCAACCCAAACCCACTAATTTCTCCACAGCTTGTGGCCACAGACCTGCTCCAGAGCCTTTACCACCTCCAGACACAGGCCACAAATACAGGAATCGGGGATCTATCACCTATGTTGACACAAGGAGGAAGGCATGCAAAGCCGGCAGGAGTCTGTGAGGCTTTCCAAAGTCCATGCACTTCTTGCATGGACACAGGTCCATGAAGCTCTTGCACACATCCCCACAGACCAGGTCAATCAAATAGTTTAGCAGCTAGCTGCAAGCGACCAGATCCGTGGGGGTCCAGGTGGTGGGCAGCTTCCCCTGGCTGCCAGGGAAGAGGCATGCTGCTGAGAAGCTGGTAAGCCCTGGCCCAACCACCAGGACCTTGTTTGTTGGCAGGGAAAAGACCCACAGCCCCCAGTTTTCCACCATGAATGCTCAGTGCAATTCTCTTCCCCCTTCTTCGTGTCCTTCTCAAGCCCAGAAAGATGCTGCTGGGGATGAAGCACTTGCAAAGGCAAAGCCTTCTTGTAGCCCCTTCATCCACCTGCCCCAGCCCGTTCCCTCCTGCTGTTAGGCTCTTTCCACCTGCAGGCTACACAGCAGAAGCTGCAGCTACTTGTTGGAAACTGCCAAAAGTCCTTGGCAGGGCAGTAGCGGGTGTCACCAGCATTCAGCAGTGACATGTCAGATACACCCACACAGGCGGCAGCTTCATCCACCTGCCAGCCCTGCAGCGAAGGCATTTGTCAGCACTCTGAACATGTCATAAGCCAGCTATGGAGATGCAGAAATCAGGATGGCGGAGACGGGAAGAAGAGATTTACAAAGGGCTGATGCTTTTTAAGCACAACAGGATGCTGATTTCCAGCAAGCCATGGCCAGATCATAGAACTATAGAATCCCAGACTGGTTTGGGTTGGAAGGGACCTTAAAGCTCATCCAGTTCCAACCCCCTGCCACATGCAGGGACACCTTCCACTAGACCAGGTTGCTCCAAGCCCCATCCAACCTGGCCTTGAACACTGCCAGGGATGGGGCACCCACAGCTTCTCTGGGCAATCTGTGCCAGGGCCTCACCACCCTCACAGGGAAGAGCTTCTTCCTCAGATCTTATCTCAATCTCCCCTCTGTCAGGTTAAAGCCATTCCCCCTTGTCCTGTCCCTACCTGCCCTTGTCAAAAGCCCCTCTCCAGCTTTCGTGTTGGCCTCTTAGGCACTGGTGTCCCCAGAGCCTTCTCTTCTCCAGGCTGAACAAGCCCAGCTCTTTCAGCCTGTCTCCATAGAAGTGCTCCAGCCCTCTGAGCACCAAAAACACCCCAGCAGTGTTTTCCAGCTGATGGGAACACTGCTCTACTCCCATCATAAACTTTATAGGGAAATACAGGGGTAAACTTACACATAGAAAATAAATTATCATCCCACACCTGCTTTCACTGTGCTAATAGCTATCAGGAAAAAGACAGTGACGTACAACACATTTGTATTTTATTAACATTTTACCTTGAGTGCCTCACAGCTCTTACACAGGGCAGAGGCATTTAGTTACAGCATGATTCCATTACCACAAAACCTACACGGGTGAACTAAATTAACTGAGGGGCCTGAAGGCAAAAGAACCTCTAGAACACACCACAGGGCCCGCAGGAGCGCTGGGTACCAATTTTCATCCCCGCTTCTGCTGTTATCCACCACACGGCGGTCACCAGGCACAGACACATCAAGGAGCTGCGGCTACAGGCCCCGGCCCCTCCGCAGCGGCGGATGCCGGAGCTTCAGCCCTGAGGGGCGGCAGGGAAGCAGGGCAGAGGGAACAGGAGGGCCCAGCGGCCGCCAACAGCGCGGCAGAAGCCGAGCCCACCACGACCACACCGCGCTCCCGCCGCCACCTCACGGAGCCCCGCCTCTCCCGGCATGCACCGCGCGGCTCCCGGACTGCAGCTTCCAGCAGCCCCCGCGCAGGCCCGCACGGCCTCCAGGGCAGTCCCGCTCCTTCCTTCCTCCCTTGCCTCCTCATATCCCTCCCTCTCACCGACTCCGGTCGCTGCGGGGAGGCGTCCAGCAGTTCGTTCAGCTCCGCAAACATGGCGGGCGGGCCGCCACTGGCGGGACACGGAGTCTTAAGGGAACCGAGAAAGGAGGAGGTGTTGCGGTGCCGCGCATGCGCTGAGCGGAGGCGGATAGCGCCGCCTGCTGGAGGGGCGGGGGCCGTCTCAGCGCGGCTTCTGATCCCCTCAGGGCCCCGGCCGAGCCTTTCCCTGTGCCGCGGGATTCCGGCTGGGCAGGTGCAGCGCCTCCCGGTGCTTTGGGTTCATCCTGCGGCAGGGCTTGGCCTCCCCCATGGCTGAGCTCGGTGATAATCCTGTCAGCCTGGCTACGGTGCCTGGGCTGCAGCAGGACCCTCCATCCCGACCGCTAATGAAGTGGGGCTGGATCCCGGCGCTGACCGCCAGTGTCTGGATTCTAGCTGGGACTTTTTCCCCCTGATCCCTGGCCCAGAGGTTTTCCCCTTTACCCTTTTGCCAGCTGCAAGCTGGGTTTATGTCATAGAGTCAGGGAATGGTTTGGGCTGGAAGGGACCTTAAAGCTCATCCAGTTCCAACCCTCTGCTGCAGGCAGGGGCACCTTCCATAGACCAGGTTGCTCCAAGCCCCGTCCAACCTGGCCTTGAACACTGCCAGGGATGGGGCAGCCACAGC
>WYDI02011738.1:0-32417 GCA_009867235.2 Psittacus erithacus
CCAACTTTCTCAGCCTGTCTTCATATGGGAGGTGCTCCAGTCCCCTGATCATCCTCGTGGCCCTCCTCTGGACTTGTCCCAACAGTTCCATGTCCTTTTTATGCTGAGGACACCAGAAAAGCACACAGTACTCCAAGTGAGGTCTCATGAGAGCAGAGCAGAGGGGCAGAACCACCTCCTTTGACTAAGGTTTCTATTAAGCTGTTCTAGACATATGAACAATACACATTTATGCAATTTTTTCCTCACTTCTATGGAAAGGAAAATTATGTATGAAGAATTTAAAAGCAGCAGGGACAAGCACTGACAGTATATGACAGATATCATACTAACTGAATAGTACAGTTAAGATTGGTGCATTCACTTCTCACCCAGATCTCTAGCCTGCCCTTCCACACATACCATAGCTCAAAATGTTAACTTCCCTCAAGCCAAATGTTTAAATACATATTATCTGAAAAATCTGTGGATTTCAGCTATTACAGGAATAATTTTTGAATGAAACTGTTTATTTCCCCCCTCTTTATCAGCAGTTTTCATTATGCTCTTACTGTAAACCAGGAACTGCAGAATTATTCAGCACAGATGGCACAGCAATAAAAATCTGGACATTTTTCATGTGAATGTCTGTCTTTGGACCTATTTTATAAGCATATGGAATAGAAACCACTACATACTGCAGTATGGTAACACTTGATAGTGATAATTGAGAATGACTGTTACTTGAGTATAATGTCAAGGGTTGTTTGACATAAAAGAAATGTCTTGAAACAGGTTATCTATCTTGGCACCATACTTAACTTGCCCTGCTTCATCTGGTACAGTAAAAAATCCATCTGCTGTTTTTAAATATCTTCAGTGTTGAGGCTCAAGATGGTGATCTCAAGGACGAAACATCTGAATATCTCTTCCAGTCAGCTAAAAGGAAGGAGAGGGTTTAACTTACAGGAATTAAGCTTTTCTACAAGATAGACTTGGACTACAGAAATTAAATTCTGCCCTCCTAAAAGAAAAATACATCTTGCTATATGAATAAGCACGTACTACTATTATTTTGCAATAAGAAAGAAAAAAAGAGGATTTAGAAACCGTTTTAGGCCAGCAAGTGGCAGGAGTTACCACAACAAAGATAATGCAGCACTGTAAAGAGTTGGCCAAGTTAACTTTAAGCTGGCTGGTCATGTACTAGACATTTATATTAGAAGGCTATCCATGACAGCAGAGAACGGGAGTGTTAATCAGCTTACCTGCTGAGAGCCAATTACTCCATACCAAAGTCTTGTATTGCCACTTCTGATACTTCAATGGCTAAATTAAAGCTAGTTCAAATTATTCCAGTGCATTATTTCTAAATAATTTTTAACAGCAGCTTTTGAGATTGTAATGCATCTCACAGTGACAATTCCTACATATTCTCTAATGTTTTAAAAAGAAAAGGGGGGTTAGTCCAAACTTGAAAAGGTCCCTCAAATTAGGAGGTACCAATTGCTGCAAATCAAGAAGCATTTGAAATACACTTGTAAGAAAATCAGTTTATTCAGTCTTTCAAGTTGGAAATTACATTTTTTTAAAGGATTGTTATGAAATTTCTCATATAGTATTTGCATAAATACAGCTCCCTTACATTTTTTAATGACTTCTGATTGATTCCTGGTGTTAGAATAATTTAGTTTATTGTATAGCTATCAGATGATAATTTTAAAAAACCTGACAGAACTCAGAACCATTCACAAGTCATGAGGTATCTAAATAATTTTTTTCCATCTGTCCAGCCCAACTAAATCTGAACTTACTCTGAAAGAGTAACTGTCACACTGTTCTATACACACTTCTATAGCATTAAGCACAACTGTACTTCAAGAATCTCTGGGAAGAACTGAGGTGGCACTATTGAGGACAAATTATATCAAATTATAAAAATGACCTGCCATTAGACATTATCAACAACTAGAAAAAGAAAATTTTAAGAAAAATAAAGCTTTTAAAGAACAATATTCTAAGATTCCTCCTGTGTACCAGTATGATTGCACTTTTTCTTGTTCAAGTAAAACTGAGCACACAACTGCCGCTTACTATTCTACTACTCTAATACAAGTTATTTAACATACCTCACATAAGGTCAGTGAAGGTTTTGGCTAGGATTTCTGCAAGTTCTGAGTACCTGCCATTCCTCTGAAACCTAAACTTCTGGTATGTGAGATTTCTAAAGAGCCAGTCTGTGATATCTACAGATCTTGCTGCAGGCTGTAGTTGCAGTAGTGGTACTTCTCCTTAAAACACTAAACCCTAAAATAAAGCAAGAGCAGTAGACATATCCTGGTGAATCAGGATGTTTGGAAATGCTCTCGGAATACTACAGATCAGATGTGAATAATTGCAGCATTCAACAGATCTCATATGCTCCCAAAAATAAAACCTGGCCTGTTCCACAGCTCTACCACTACAAGGTGCTTGCTGTCAAATTAGTTACCCCTTGAGGAATCAAATTATATGTTTCATAATCTATGTTTAAACCCTTGCTGCTACATGATCAGGCTATTAACACCATCCACTCACACATTCTTTGAGACCTGGGACAATTCCACAATTACTACACTCTGGCTGGTGTTAAATTTCAGAGCCATTTACTCTGTATTAATTACATCATGTGAGAGTATGGTATGACTAACCTCTTACTGACATTACCCACAGTATATAAGACATGCACAGGACCTCAGTGACAGAGTACTTTTTTTTATGCCATACTTTGTCTGAAAACTATTAGTGCTACAGTTCAGTAATTTCTAAACTAATGAAAGAAACAGCAGCTAGTTTACGGTTACTGTTATCTTCAGCTTTAAGAAGTACTCACGATAGAGCATTATATAAAATCTCATTATTACTCTGCTTTCTTTTATTATTTCACTCTGCCTGTGCTGTGTCTCCTTCTCTTCTGCAGGTGATAATAAGAACATGAAGAGGGACTAGGAATGACGTGCAACAGTATATAAAAAGGTGAGCTTGAAAGTACAAGGCCTAAAATTGCTCTTCACTGGTGTCTTACACATCTTTGCTTCTTGCCATATTTTAAGCAGCAAATGCAAGCCCTTAATCATGTTTCTTAGATCCCAACCAGTGAATTTTGTAAGAATACTGGAGTACCTTAATTTGATTTCCTGAGATGGTGTGAAATGGAAACACTAAAAAAAAAAAAAAAAGAGTGTAATGACATTTCCTCTCTGTGCCACTTTCATATCAACATGTCCTTATCTGTAAAAGGTTTCAATAGTCATGTCCTATTTTAATAATCAAAGGAACTCTTTACACCATCAATGATTTCTTATTAAGATGAAAATAAGAATAATGTCTGATCTTCTAGCAGAGCCTGAATGAACTTCCTTAATTAGCCAGACTTCATCTAACATCCGACAAGACTTCCCTCATCATAGGAAAACTGACTTAGAATTATCTTCTGAATTCACATTTGTAGTCAGCAATAAGGGGCTAGAATTGTGGGTTACCCGCCAAAATCATATTATAATTTTTGCCACTAAAAATCAGCACACATTCTCTTTTAACAACAGGAAGTTTGAATCCTTCAGTTTAGTTGCTTAATCACTATTTCATTAACTGGTTGTGACACCTGAATTCCTTTAGATGCTAAAAATGAAATGTTCCATGCTAGTCAAGCAGAACAGTATTTTACAGACTTAAGAATCCACTTCTGACTGCTCATTAGGTGAGTTTTACTTCGTGCTTTCTTTCTCACCAGTTCATAGGTTTTGCGGTACCTCCCTTCATCTTTTAAATACATACCTTACAAAATGTAAATCTATAAAGTATCTACAGCGATTACCACATCTCACCTGTTGCTGTCATCATATGGCCCAAAATTAACCTTCAAAGTGCTTCTCTGCTATCCCAGCTTGAGTAATAAAATCCTTGAGACAAGCACCAAAGCTTGCCTTTCATTTTAGAGAGCTTGCTTTCCTTGCAATCAATAACAAATTAAGAATAAATTATTAATATTTCTGTCTCTTTCAGACCTTCAGTTGTATTGAGCAGAACTTTGCTAAAGCCAACAGATGTCTCAGTTCAAACTGAAGGAGAACTGCATCTCACGGTAGCAGCTTTACTATCTTCATCATGCATTTTGGCAGGCTGAGCAGTCATGGATGTAGTTACAGGCACACTGTGAAAACTCAAAGAAGGTAAATAGGTACAGATGTTTTCCACCCACATTCAAAAGAGCAAATGCTCGCAAAAGGGCTGAACATCTATGCTGGTCCTTATTCAGCAGAGTTAACTTCCATAACATATATCCAATTATTTCAACTTCAGCAGGACTGTTCAGTGTGTTAGTTTAAAACTTCAGCCTGATGAGATTTGTTTAAATGAACTAACCCAGCTAAATATAAATGGAGTGTATGGCATTACCAGAGTATTGCCTCACAAATCTGAAATCTTCCATCTTCTGAATAATTAAAACAAAGACACAATGTAATTATAGGCCAATACCCATCTAACTAAGCTTAACTTGGGACAATTATTGCCATCTACATTTTCATTATTTTTTTTCTATAGCTTAGATATCCAAAAAACAGTAACCATAACCTGGCCAGAATAGTGCTCCACTGTCTCTGTTGACCACCCAGATGCCAGAAGGTCCATTTTCCTTGTTATTTCTTAGAGTTGAGTTTTCAGTCAAATTCCTTTACCTCCACCTCAAAGGTCTGCTGCTCCTTCCACAGAGAATAAAAGTGTCCCTGATGCCAACCTTCCCCCACTGGTACAAATGAGCCAACCCTGGCAGCTCTGCTTCTGCAGGCAGGGCCGCAGCAGTGCCCAGCCACAGCGGCGCCTTACTCCCGAGTGGTCTGTATCTGACTGGAGGCTAAGCATGGATCCCACAGGGCAGCTCCCGCAGAAAGGGAAGCGGACAGTGCATCCTCACACTTGCTCCAGGCCCCAGCACACTCACCAAGCGCTCGGTTTACTTCCCCGAGACTATGGACACTGTCCCGACCACATCCCCGCCTCATGCCACATTCTGCCTAGGGTCACCTCCATCCTTCTCCAGGTGAAACCCTGCGCTTTGCAGTAACCGCAAACCGGCTGTATCTTGAGGATTTTTTTGAGGAGTTGCAAATTTCCTCTACAAAGAAGACCGAGACTCCCTTTTCACAAAGTGTGAAAAGGAAAAGACAAGGGGTAATAGGCACAAGCTACTCCTGGGGAGATTGCAACTGAACATAGCAGGAAAAATTTTCACAGCGAGAATAATTATCCCTTGGAATAATATCCCCAGGGAAGTGATGGATTCCCCAGTGCTGGGCACTCTAAGATTTGACTGGACAGGGCACTGGGGCACCTAGTCTAGGTCACGATCCACCTAGCAATATTGGACCAGAGGACCCTTCAGGTCCCTTCCAAACTGGATTCTGTGATTCTGTGACTGATTTATTTTGTTGCTGTTGTGTCTGGATTTCCGGTTATTCCGTTCGAGGTTCTTTATTTGGTTTTTGTTGCTGGGGCTGGAAAGATTTCTGAAAAGACCACTCGCAATTTCTTCTCTGCCAACTCTTGTTGCAGCCTTTAGAGTTCTGCATGGCCTCGCACAGGGTCACGCTGAAGGCTCAAAAACTGGTGCTCTTAACTACACGTGACCTCCATTTTTAATTACAGCTCGTTCGGAGAGCACGCTCCCCTGCCGCGCTCAGATCCGCCTATGGCCGCCAGCGCAGGGCCGGCAGGGCAGCCAGCGCCTGCTTCCCCCGCAGCAACCCTCCACAGGGTTAAAGTCCCGACGGGACAGATCCCCCTTCCACGCACAATTCTGAACTGGCCGCAGTCACAGTCGCAATCACAGCAACGGCCCTGCCCCACAGCCAACAGCACCCTCGCGGACCGGGGAAAAACAAGATGGCCCCACACCAACCGCAGCCCTCGGCAAGCAACGGCGGCCCAGACAGCCACCCCCCTTCAGCAGGCAACTCAAAGGCAGACCTCCCGGGTCCTCCCGACTCAAGTCACGTATCGCGCGAAAACCGTGGCCCCGCCCACTCCGGTCCTGCCGCAGCCCACGCTGCGGCAGCGCCACCTGCTGGGCGCGCTGCGTGTGCTGCCTCGCTGCCGGCGCGGCCGGGCCGAGCTCGGGCGTGTGGTGCTGCCAGCGCCCAGGCCCGCCTTCTCGGCAGCGGTTGTGTTCAGTCCGTCCCCGCGCCGCGCTGTGCGCCAGGGGCAGGCTGCTGCTCCGTGCCGGCTGGTTACCGCCTGTGCTTGTCGCCGGTCTACGGTAGCGGCATGGCCGAGGGGAGCACGTGGCTCCCGGCGCCCTGGGCTGAGGGAAGCCGTCGTTCTGCTGCAACTTCCTCCTTGAGGAGCCCTGCTCCGCAGCCGGACGAGGCATCCCGGGTACGGCCATGGAAAAAGGCCATTGTTAGGAACATTGTTAGGAATACTCGGGGAATTCAGGACGGGCAAGTGACACCGTTTTCTGTGGAGCAGACAACTTCAGTACGTGGCTGGTTGCATTGGTATTTTCATGCTTCCAGTCAGGTCAGTACAGTGTGAGACTCATAGGCAGAGGAGAGTCACTACTGGTTCAACCGGGCATATAGTTGGGAGGTTCTGACCCACTTGTCACCCACTGTATTGTTTAGAGCAATGTGGTCTAGTTGAAGGTGCCCCAGCCTGTGGCAGGGGGTTAGAACTGGATGGTCTATAACATCTCTTCCAACCCAAACCCTTCTGTGAGTCTGTGAGATTTCTGAGACCCTTGAGAGTCAAATATGTTTATAGTTAATTCCATTAAGTCAATACACCTATGCCTGAACTGAAGGAAATACTTTCCTAGTACAGATTTAAGTCTTTCAAGTAAGATTACCAGATTTACAGCCAGCTTTACAGATTGTAAGGGTGAACATGACTGTTGATCATCTCTTTTCAAGTGAAAACATCCTGAACCCAAAGGGAAGAGCAGCAGTTCAGTCCATGCCTTTTCACCCTGACATGGGGCTGCTATGGCTAATGACCTACAGACAGCCCTGCAGCTTATCATAGAATCATAGAATAGTTAGGGTTGGAAAGGACCTTAAGATCGTCTAGTTCCAAGCCCCTCTGCTATGGGCAGGGACACCTCCCACTAAACCATGTCACTCAAGGCTCTGCCTGACCTGGCCTTGAACACCACCAGCGATGGAGCATTCACAACTTCTGTGGGCAACCCATTCCAGTGCTTCACCACCCTTACAGTGAAGAACTTCCTCCTTATATCCAATCTAAACTTCCCCTGTTTAAGTTTGAACCCATTACCCCTTGTCCTGTCACTACAGCCTCTAATGAGGAGTCTCTCCCCAGCATCCTTATAAGCCCCCTTCAGATACTGTTATCTTTAACATCCCTAGCCAAGTTTAATTCTAACTGGGCCTTAGCTTTCCTAACCTGGTCCCTAGCTTCTTGGACAACATCCCTGTATTCTTCCCAGGCTGCCTGTCCTTGCTTCCACCTTTTATAAGCCTCTTTTGTCCCTCTAAGTTTCCTCAGCAGCTCCTTATCCATCCAAGGAGGTCTCCTGGCCCTCCTGCTGCACTTCCTTCTAGTTGGGATGCAACACTCCTGAGCTTGTAGCAGGAGATCCTTGAGTGTCAACCAACAGTCCTGGGCTCCCCTGCCCTCTAGGGCTATATCCCATGGAACCTTACTAAGCAGGTTCTTGAAGAGGCCAAAGTCTGCTCTCTTGAAGTCCATGGCAGTGAGCTTGCTGCACGCTCTTCGCACTGTCCTGAGGATCTCGAACTCAATCATGTCATGATTGCTGCAACCAAGGCTGCCCTGGAGCATCACATTTCCAACCAGCCCTTCCCTTCTTGCCAGCTCAGCAAAAGGGGACATGCACTGCCAGTTACTGGCAAGGAAGGGTGAGGAAGAGGGCAATACAGACAGACTTCAAACCTTTTCTTGTGGCTGGAACAGTCTAGGATCACTCACTGCACTTGTGCGCAGGTACAGCCCTGGCAGCATGTGTTAAGAATACCCTCAGTATTGCTTCAGCAGAGAGGCAAGCCCTGGGTGGCCTGCTGTACCAGGTCAATGACCTGCACAAGCTACCCTGAGCCACCCATTCACACTGCAGTGCGGCCCTGGTCTTTTATCCTCTGGGTCTTGCCCCAGTTATTTCTTCACAGAACCACAGTTTTTATTTGAGGGAACGTGAGGTACTGAAAAAGACTGAATTCTTGCTTGCCACAGGAAATGAGTAAGGTGCTCTTCTTCCTGTAATGACAAACAAAAGAAGCCTTTGGTTTCATTTATCTATATGCATCTTCAGCAAAGTTATCACTGTACCGACTCAGCATATACTCACTGATACAGTTTTTGTTTCCTTCTTGGACCTTTCCAGGTCCACAGTCATTCTCAGAGATCATCTCTGAGGCCTTTCCAAATTCTTCTGCATCTTTTCTGAAGCACTGAAATCAGAATTGGACATAGCATTCAACAATGATCTCATCATTGGTGCAGAGAAACCAAAATAAAACCCTCACATCACCTTCTGAGTAATATCTCTTTATTAGGACAGTGGAGTGAGACAGCCTATATGTCTACAGAACAATTATATTGGGTCAGTTTTTAGCTTTCTGACCAGAAAAAAAGATTGATAATTCTATTTAGTTCTAATTAGCTATTTAGTTCCAGAAAAGGGCCCTTTCTTCTGAAACTTTACCCATAGTGTTGGCATAGAAAGTCCAGGTCCTTTTTCTCACATTGACCAATATAAACAGCCTTTCACCTGAGTTCAGGTTTTCACTCATAACTCACAGTATTACTGACAGCTTGCAGGACCTTCTTTATTGTGTGGTGCCTGGACTTGCGTCATGAATCTTACCAGCCAGTGTAACTCTTGTTGGGACTAACACAGATTTGCTCCTCATTTTCAGACATACAGTCAGTCACAACAAAGGATCTAGTTTAGTGCAATCATAACTAAGGAAAGAAGCAACACTATTTAGTACATAGGCTAGAAATATTTGTGCATTGTTCTGAAAAAAAATGAAATAAAAAAAAGTACCCAAGTTAGTGGGCAATAGCAGGTGAAAATACATGGTGAAATGGAAAGTGAGCCTATGGATTTGTGCTTTGCCAGGAAGAGCACGTCTTTCTTCCTTTCAATTTAGTGGCAAAAATTTAACAAGAAGCCCTTCCAGCACTTTATATTTCTAGAAATGTCAAAATACAAAATCTGCTGGAATTCCAAATGTTTTTTTGCTTATAAGCAGGAATGACCTAGGCTGGGTACTGGTTAAAAAAAACTAAAAAGCACAGAAAGGAAGGCAGACAAAAGAAGTAGGTAATAATAATGAAAAATTTGCCCTAGAAATTGGAATTTTTTATTTCTTCTTTAGATAAGAGACTATACTATGCTAATTTATCTTTGCCATTCTCTTAAGCTCTTTGATATATGCCATACTTTAAGGAAAATCACCAACAGTTTAAAATATTTATGAATGCTACAGAAAAAATGATCAAACAAGACACGGAAGGCAGGCAGTAGGATGAAGAGAATAGAGACCTAATAATTAAAGATGGGTTAGTTCTTCAGATATTTTTTTTAAATGAGAAGGATTTTTCTTGACAAGTATAAAAGCATGTGACTACACAGCAGAGAGGCTAAACCAGGAGCTAAAAAATTCCTGGCAATAAATAATATCTAAAGCAAATTCATAAAAATCTTTGTTTAACAATAGTCTGATTCAACTTCCTGCTTGCATTTTTTTATGGTGCCCTAAAACTGATTTAATCAGTCCTTTCAGTCATTGGGCAATGACACCTAATGAGAGTGCCATAAATGTAATCTCCTTCTCATTTCTGTATTTTAGCTGATGCTTTTTACCATATGGGATGGTGACATCAGCTGTGCTGCCAGCAGCAGGTTCAGGGCAATGTTTTATCAGCTTGTCTTCTTCCTCCACTCACACCACAAGCTCAACAGAGATTTCATTTCTCAGTATTATTCATTTAATTGTTTGCCTGGTTGATCTGTAACTGATAGATTTGAGCCAGCCTGAAACAACCCTTTTCTTATAAACTTGGGTCATTTCTCAGAACTGATTCAGAGGCTACATAACTCAATCTATTAAAAATGAAACAAGCAAACAAAACCCAAACCCAGTTGCTGTGACCTCAGCAGAAGGAGCAGATAAAGGTGAGAATGAGCAGCTCTGTGTTTGTGGGAAAGTGGTGTCAATAAAATGTTGATTCAGCTTGGCTGTAACCAGAATAGTTCCTCTGTCCATACCTCTAGTCTTTTATCTCCTACTCCATCATATTGCCTTTACATGACTTCTTTAATTGAAGTAATATATCTGTTGGGTCACTTTCCTTGTGCTAATGCATGATGCAAGACTTAAGAATCAAGTGAAGGAGGAGAAAGAAAGAGGCAGCTGTTACACTTTGCATTCACCTTCTTAATACATGATGGAAAGAATCTGGAGGCACATCTCAGGCAAACATCAAAACAGCTATTATACAAATATGTTAGAACATCAAAGCGAAAGCTCTTGTGTACCCTAGTTGATTTCCATTGCAAATACAAAGCTAACTCATTTATTTTGCAGTTTGCGCTCATGATTATTTTAATTTAACATGTTTGTCCGGAGGCAGTCATCATGTTGATGCCATGGTGCTGTGTCACACAAGCTGAGGCCTGAGACACCCCAGCTGGGCATCTCAGTATCAAAAGAATTTATTCATGCCTCATACAAAATGTATTGTAGAGGAAAGCTTGCAGTGGTATTTTGCAAAATTGCAAAATCTGTTACTCTGGAATGTTGCAGATATTTTAAGAATCCCATATGGGCTTATCTAGTCTCCTTTTCCTGAAGATGGTCAGAATATACCTTAGTGGCAGATAGAAAAGTTTCAAGACGTACTTACTGGCATCAGGATTATCTGCAGATCCAGTTGTTCTTCTGCGTGAGAAGAGCTAAAGAGAAGCTGCTTTATTAGTGGAACTACCACTGGTACCAAAGTTGACATCTAACTGAAATTTTATTGTAAGATCAGTTACAGGTCTGTCACAGGGCAGCAATTCTACTGAGTGCTGAAGAGGAAATGTCAGTTGTAACTGTGAAGAACCGTGCAAATATACCCTGAAGCCACACAAAAATAAAAAAAAATAAAAAGCTTTATAACCATTGAGTTTAACTTTGGTCATTTGTTATTGCAGGCATCTCACAGGTTCATGGAAATCAGGACTGGAAGGGGCATTAAGAACAGGTTACAGCTGGGAAGATTTCCTCATGGTTATCTGAAATTTATCTTGCTGCAATTTCAATAAACTCTTGTCCTGTTTGCCAGGGAACAGTGATAGTGGGGCTGCTCTCCAAGGTGGGATGAGCCAGGAGCCAGGGGTGACTCCAGCACAGGCAATGCCCTCACCAACCAGGGTGCAGCCTCACATGTATCACATAAGCAGGGCCAGCAGAGCCAGGGGCTGCGGACGGTGTCTGTCAGCAGCCTCAAACACAAGAGAGAGGATGAGCCGGGGCCAGGTCCATCCAGAGCAGCAGAAGATAAGACAGGAGACAAAGCTGAAGATGCAATTGAAGACAAGGCGGCAGTGTGAACCTGAGTGCATCTGGGAAGCCCTGTCAGAGAACTGGGGCAGGGGAATTCAGGGAGGGGGTCCTAGGTAAGGCTGGTCAGGATAATTAAGAGTGGTTAGTGCTGGCAGCATCCTGACAGCATTCATAGTGGAGATGGCAAGCAGTTAAAGTGTTCTGTGGGAGATGTGTCTGCTGGTTTTATAATTTTCTTTGAAGCTGTACTCTGATACTCCTGGAAAGGAAAGAGAAGTGTGAAAATGTACTTTAAAAAGGTGTATGAGATCATCCACTCAGCTCTTGTGTTTCATGTCATTCTGTCTCAAGACAAGCCCGTGGAAGGTTCATGTTTGATTGTTGTTCTGTTGTTTTGGTTTTATTTTGTTATGGGCTTTTTTGTGGGTTTTTTTGTTTGTTGGTTTGTTGGTTGTGTTTTTTTTTTTTTTGTGGCATGGCAAGAATGAGCAATAAACTGTCTTTTTTCTTTGCTTGAACCACTTTACTCTAAATTTAGATACATGAACACGGTTAAAAAGCAGTCCATGAGACCTGTGCATAGCTTGTAGTGCTATTTATCAAAACAGTTGTATAAAGATTACTTTTTTCCTCAAAGGCATTACCAAACAATTTGAGTCTTCAATGTGGGAAAATCAGGAAAGCGCAAGAGCATGCACTACAGCTGGCCGCAGTTAAGATGGTAACATGGTTGAAAACCCAGACCTCTATCACCTCCTTCAGTTTATTTTTCATATATTCCAGGACCAACTGTTGTTTTCTTTATCTGCTCAACAGTATTAAATGCTCACACAAAAAAACACAGGCTGAAATCTGATAATTGCCTCCCATCGTCTTCCCAAGCTACCAGTTGTTCAGATTTTCTTCCAAACTTTATGAAATATTTAAGAGAGGATGGAGGAGTTCTCTAAAGGCTGAAAAATGTAAGTACAGTTCTAAATTGTTGAACTGAATAGCAAAATTAATAATATATAGATTATATATTTTTCCATATATTTTAATTAAAGACCCCAGAGTGTCTCACAGTATTTTTTCTTGGAATTTCTGTTCCTCTTTCAAAGTGTACACAGAGCTATGCCTATACCCAATGTGGGATGTTTCACACACATTGTGTGAACAGTGCAAACACTGAGTTATTTAAGAAAAAAAGTATTTTGACAAGGAATAGCTGTGTACAGAGAAAATGCACATACTTGGTAAATAGATCCATTTACAGTGCTAAAGCTTCACTTACTTGACTATTTCCCACATTTTCTGCCATATGTTTTATTAAACCAGGAACTTTTGAACCTTTGTCCCTGTAGGGAATTTAATTTAATCAAGGCTCATTCACAGGAGCGACAGATACTATATCTTGTCTCAAAGTGCAGTCTGATTCTGCCTTGATGCTGCTGCATAATGGATGCATACTTTACATTCACATTCCAGAGTGTATTTTTCAGCTAATATACTGTTCCAGCACTGTAGAAAAATCATCTGAAAATTGAAATATGTGTCAGTCAAGTGGTAGAGATTAATAAAAATTGCTGCCTGCATGAAGAAACTAAACTAGGTTTCTAGCAAGATATTTTATTAGCAGAAATAAGAAGTTCTTTTCTGAATTCATTCTTAGATGATAAATTAACTTCTCTTACAGTACAGACATTAAATCATTTGAAGTTACCTTAACACAGTTCTCAACATCTGTGCCCTTGCTGAGGTTAGTTCAGTGCCCAGCAGCAGGAACACTCCACTAGCTGGTAAAGAAACAGAGTTATTTATACAAAAATACTGAGCCACCTTTGAACTAGTTACTGGTTACTTTGAACCTGCACTGCATGAGGGAGCAGCTGAGATTATTTGGTTTGTGAAACCTTACCTCCTGTAGTTTCTGTCTCATAACCTTCAAGATAGATGACATTTTGCAGTGACACTTTTCAAGCCCAGATTCCTTACCTATGCATTTCTTTAAGTGTTTTGGTGTCTTCTTTTTTTGTTTGTTGGTTTGGTTTGGTTTGGTTTGTGTCAGTTTATCTAAAGCTAACTCATTTATAGTTTGCCTAGAGCAGTCACGTCATTGAAGTTTTCCATATCCCTATAACTAAGGGAAAAAAGAAGATAGAAAAGAAGGTGATTAAATAAATCATGCCTACTGCAGAAGTTTGATTTTTGTCAACTAGGGGGAACAGGAAGAGAGACAGATGATGGGGACAGAACATCTTTCCTTGTTTGTTGCCAAAAACTGCACTTTGGGTTTGCTTCATTTGTCAGTAAATGATCTTTGAACATTGAGATTCTGGTTTCTTTACAAAATGATAGAGTAAATGAACTATTGATGATGCATCTTCAGAAACCATTCATAAGACACTCATTTTCTTTACATAGTGCAAGTGTTTGATATGCATTATGATCTGATAATCTTTCAGAATCATCTAATGCACAAAATTTTTTCTCGTGTATATACTTCATCTTGGCCAAACTGCATTATTTGTTAATATGAATACTGTACTATGTCAGGAACCTGTTGTATAAGAAGACTGGAATTCAGTTTAATGAGAAAACACATACACAAAAAAAGCATTTCTTTCCCCATTCTTAGTATAAAAAATAAATTATACACATTTATGAACAGTCAGCCTAACAAGAGCAAAGAATAACAGGAAGTGGGTCAGCATGATTATCAGTTACCTGATGATTCCAGCCAAACTGATTTGACTGTCTACTTTGCAAAAAACTACCTCGTGCTTCTTTCTCTGAAAAGCTAGAGGGAAATTTCCTGTAACTATAGCCTTTATAGGTCCTCTCAGCAGGGGCTGCAAGTCAAGACCATTAGACTTGGCATGGGAAGATCTTCCCTGGTAGTCCCAGTCCAACAATAGTTTGCAATAATCATAGAATCCTAGAATGATTTGGGTTTGAAAGGACCTTAAGATCATCTAGTTCGAACCCCTTGCCATGGGCAGGGACATCTCACACTAGACCATGTCGCCTAAGACTCTGTCCAGCTTGGCCTTGAACGCTGCCAGGGACAAAGCATTTATTGCTTCTTTAGGCAACCTGTTCCAGTGCCTCACCCCCCTCACAGTAAAGAACTTCTTCCTTATATCTAATCTGAAATTCCCCTGTTTAAGTTTGTACCTGTTATTCCTTGTCCTATCACTACAGTCCCTGATGAAGAGGCCCTCTCCAGCATCCTTGCATGTCCCCTTCAGATACTGGAAGGCTGCTATGAGGTCTCCACGCAGCCTTCTCTTCTCCAGGCTGAACAGCCTCAACTTTCTTGGAATTACACAGATTACTAGATGGGGCACCCCAAGAAGTGAGTTCTCCCAGCACAGTGTCAAAGCACGATTTCAAACCATTCAATATTTTTTGCACTTACTCTGAGCAACTCAACTAGAACTGTCTTGCGAAGAAATACTAAACCAACTGAAAAATAACTTGTGTACAGTTATAATTATAGACTGCAAGTATCAAGGAAAGACACTGTTTAGCATGGTCAAAGGGGCAATCTGAATAAAAAGGTGATACATGTTACTTAGGAATTCTGCATTACTAATAAACTAACCTTTATCACTGTATAGTTTTTGCAAATGCTGTGATATAAAGCACTACATGGTTTCAAGAATCACATTAATATGTGTGAAGTTTTATGTGCTTCATGTATTTTTTTTGAATTCATGGGTCTATTGGGATAAACAAAGTTTTATTAATTCTTTGATCCTAGATCAAATACTTAAAGGATCTGCAAAATCTAAGTTAGAGAAGGCAATGGCTGTACTAGCCTGTTCTGGTTTTAAGGAGAAAGTAGACTGCTAC
Organism: Psittacus erithacus; assembly: GCA_009867235.2. Classification (NCBI taxonomy): domain Eukaryota; kingdom Metazoa; phylum Chordata; class Aves; order Psittaciformes; family Psittacidae; genus Psittacus; species Psittacus erithacus. Next base: position 15,393 of record WYDI02011738.1, read on the forward strand.
AGGAGTAGTGAGAGTCAAACAGGTGTCATCATCAGCACATCTACCACTGAAGCTGTGTCCTACAGTTCTTCTTCATACTGGAAATTGATTTTTTCCTTTCTAGGCCTCAGTCTAGGAGTGTTTGTAGATAAGCTGTCATTCCAGGAGATGATGGTGAGAGCAATCCAGTGGGTGAAAACAGCTCAAAGACGTGGTTTCTGGATTGGTTACCTCTGCGCTTCTAGGGCACCAGCAGTCAAAACTAGGGTAGAAGTTATTCTTCACCTGGGAAAAACATTACTAAGAAACTGAAAAAGAGACCAGAAACTTTTGTGTCGCTGTATGACTCTGCCTGCTGCACTTCTAATGCTTTCTGTGACAATGCTGGTTTCACAGCTTTCTCACTCATGTCGAAACCTCTGGTACCACATAACAAGCAGTCCCGAAGCACCAAAAGCAGGCTTCACTTTATACTGTAATCTAATTTATCTTCATTTTAGTGGTAAAGTCTTCTGAGAATCCGTGGGAAAAGCTCTCAAAATTTCTGAGAAGCATGGCACAATTATTTTTCACTAGGCTTGCAAAAATTGAAGGTACATTTCCTACAATGTATTCAAAGCATTTGAGATTCTTTTCGTCTCTACTTGCATTAGTTAGGTGCACCTTCCACTCCTAATGAAGTATTAAGTTGGGCATAAGCTGAGTATATGAAGCTAATGATGGGGCAATAACGAATTGCTCTTATTCCTACTTTGAATGGGGAGATGAGGTCTGCTGGAATAAAAATGGTGTTTTTGGAAATGCTTGAGGGAAAGGAAACTCAGGAGTTGAAAACCCAGTGGGATGCCATGGGGATGACAGAGTGCTTTGCTGCCAACTGAAAATTAATTTGAGAAGACTCATGTTATTTAAGGCAGGTTTCTTTTTTCTCATTGGATAAATTTAACCCTAATGAGAATTTTCATGACAGCAAATGAGACAGAACAGAGGTTACTGCCAGAGTCCCATGTCCTTGCACATCCACCCAGAGATGCCATCTGCTAGAATATAAGAAAAAATAAAAAAGAATGAAAATATTAGGGATATAGTTGAAGGAAAATCACTTGAAAATTGTATTTATAACTTCATTGGTTTACCTTTGACATTATTTAATCTTCTTTAGTAGAAAAAAAAATTTTTACACTTACTTTGTCTTTGTATTTTCAGGCTTTCTGATATTTCTGCTCAGATGAGCAATTACAAATAGCTAGTCTGGAAGAAAATAAAAGGGGAGACAGCACAGATATAATACTAGAGAGCACTATTATATATAGAAAGCATATATATATGTATATATATACATATATAGAAAGCAGTATTATATATATATAGTCACCTAGGAATACTGTTGAAGATTTTGTCTCCTAGTACTTCAGTATTTGAGAGGGGGAGGAAAAGTGCTATGAAGATTACATCTTCCTACTCCATTTTTCTAACCACTTTGCCCTTCAACCCCTGAAGCGTCCTCCATGCAGCAATTCAGTCTTAGTTTACTTACAAAGCATTTGAATGTAATGAATAAGGAGAGGCACTTTAGTAACATGATAGACACACACAGATAGATCTTGCTGTCTGCCAAATTCACTTCATGCCCTGCAACTCCAGAGTGGCCAGAGCTGAGTGGTGGAGATTAGTCTCCACATGAGAAATTTTCACAGGCACAGAACTGCAAGCTTCAGACATTTGGAAATCACAGCTCAGGCCTCAAAAGAGTGCTATGGGGCTTTAGAAACTCTGAAACACACTTAAGAGTAATGAATTCTGTATTTTTGCGTTTATGCTCTGGATTTGGAGTCTTGGCCTTGTTTTTTAATTTCTTATTTTTGTTTCTCTCTTACTTTTCTTTAAATAAAAGCTGACTTTTTTTTTGAAATTTTAAGGTCTAGCAGCTGGTCCCTATGAATACTTCAGAAATTGCAAGGCTTAGGATAAAGTTGGAAGAGTTGGCATTGCATCTGGCACAATAAAAGCTGCTTCCTGCAGAGGAAATTCCTATTAGGTGTAAGGTAGATAGAAGACTGGTAACAGGAATATCAGACCAAGATGAAATATGTCAGAGAAAAATAAGGGAGTAGGTGAACTGAACTGCTTTGGTTCTTTTTATTGGCATGAGCACAAGTTCTCTCTCTTGAACCCTGTAACTCACAGAGAGCTTTCACAGATGGAGAGCCTTCCATCACCAGATCAGGCTTTTGCCATCTGTCTTGATCTCTCTTTTCTCCATCCCTGTGCAGTCCAAACAGGAAGGGAGAGCCACCGACACGTTATTAAATGAAAAATGTTCAGGAGAGGTCAGGAATGAAATCTGAGGGCTGTTTATAGTTGCTTGATTGCTGCCTGTGTAGCAAATAAGGCAACCATACAAAGGTCACTGTGTCTCATCCTATTACATCAGTGCCCTTTCAAAGTACATTGTGTCCCTTCAAGTTGTGTCACATCAAGAGCTGGTCAAGTGCTTCATTGTGATTGATATTCATTGCCAATTTAACTTTCTGCTACTGGTACATTGTTTGTGAACTGATTCTTATTCTTGGAAGCACATTTGTTATTTGCAAGAGTGTTTGAGCAATTTGCAGATGCTCCATTTGATCATGTTGTTATGAGAGTCACATAAAACAAGTAATTCCTTCTCTTTCTTGACCAGATGACACTCTTTTTAGTCGCAGAAAAAATATTATTGAAGTGTGTATATATCTGTTCATTCCTGAATAGCTGTAATCTCATTTAAAAAACAAAACGAAACTCAAAACACAAGGGAGTAAAAAGAGCCAAAAACTTTGTCAAAGAAGCTGAAAGTGAGCATGAACTTGGAAGATTTAGAACGTTGACTGTACTTTCAGTGCATGCTTGTAAGCTGGGGTATTTTTGCATGGCAAAACCAATTAAAAAGTCAAATCCCTTCAAAAGTTACATCAAGAGTAAAACTCGGAGTTCTCCGCTAGAGGACTCTCTCTTCTTTTAAATGACACGCTCAGCTGTCGAATACAGGACCGTGTCCTTTGGTCCTATCTATCTGAGTGGTTAGTTTATAAAAATGTGTGAATGATGTCTATGCTGAGGAGCTTGTGTAAAGTCACAAATGTTCAGCCTTTAGCTTAAAATGGTAAAAGATTTTCAAAGCAGCATCCAAATCAATTAACCAAGCTGTGAGATTGAACCGAGGTGCATGGAAAATCTCACTCTGTTTTGACACTTGCGTAATATTTTATACATACTGTTGCACTCTCAAAAATATCTTCACCTTTTTCTGTCACTCACACTCAAAAATTTATCAAACATGATTCGCAGCCATGATCAGGACACATTGTTTTATTTTGACTTTAGTTACTGTGGGAATATGTTAGTGCTTAATATAAACTATTGAAGCCCCAGGGAAACAAAGTGTGGCTTTTTCTTAGCACCCATTTTCATGTTAAACCCACCCCATTTAATGGCGAAATGCTAATGTCCCACATCAATCTCCTGGTACCTGGCCACGTGTTCCCTCTGCCTTTCCTCCAGCAGACCTAATGACTGTGCAGCTGCAAGGTGAGCTGGATTAATCAGCTGGCTCAACAGAAAACGGTAAGGTAGGCAAAGGGAGGCAGTGCACTGGGTCCTCTGCCAGGGAGCTGGAGGTTCCACGCTGTTGGTGGAGGGCTGGCTGGGAGGGAAAGAAAGGCAGGAGAGGGGCTTGTTTTCAGCAGCACTGTGCAGTTGCACCAGATTAGGTGCAACATGATACGGCAGATTTTCAGGCCACTAAAAATGTCATGCAAACACCACTTCAGTTTTCATTTGCTTCACTTCTGAAACTGAAGTTAGGTCACATCCAGGCTTCTGATCTGTAATGTTAGATTCACACGCTTTCCTGGAGTTCACTGGGTTCACAGCTGCTTGGTTTTATGTAGCCACAGAACAGGTGGCCTGAGAGAATTAGGCCAATAAAAGATGTGTAAGTAAACTTGGGTTTGCTTTTTCTATTCTTCCTTGTGAACATTACAGTCACATGGCTGTTCACTATGAAACTACAAACTCTAGTATTCAGGGGATGCAGTCATTGAAAATAGATTGTTAAATCCATGGGCTTGTGAAAACAGTCTCTATATTGCTTATCTAATAGACTAGAGACTTACTTGGAAAATGTCTACTATATGTATTTGAGTTATAATATGTTCGTACATGCATACATGGCACACTTATGTTAAAAGCCAGATCCTTTCTCACTATGTGTTGAATACACAAACACGGTGTGATGATTTGAGACACAAACACTGTGTGATGTTTTGATGTTTTTCCTGTGTCTAACAGATTTGTTACCATGCCCTGACTGGAATGAATAAGAGAGAAATAATAAGTATTAAAATAAAACATGAAACGACAACAAAAAAGTGATGGTTTAACATCTATTTTTTGTCTTTCAAGGGTGGTATTTTATATTAACATACAACAACTTTGCAGATGTTTATGCTTTTGATAGCGTAATAAAATGTACAAAATATTTACTACTAAGCATGATTTTCTGTCTTTTCCATACTTGCTTCTGAAACATGCTGATAAAAAGCATAAAGACTTTCAGTAGGCAGACCTAAGCCCAGAGAAAGCAAACTAATACCCAGACCTTACTATGCTAATTAGGTGTCTAGCCTTTCTACTGGATGCACTTAAGAAGAGGGTATCTTTGATTGTAAAAAGGTAGACTGATGATTACCTTAGTATTAATTTCTTGATGGTATATGACATGTATGTTTTATAGAATAGACACAGCTTAGAAAGGGATGCTTGTTTGGATAAATTCTATGAGGTCGCAGAATAAAAGAGTGCACAGTCCCACTGAACAATGCAATTCAATCGCAAGACCCTGGGGTTAAAAAAAACCTAAGAACTACCTGTTATCTGCCTACTTTCATATGAGCAGGTAGTTGTGTTATCTAAATTTCACATTCTCCATTTCTTTTCAAAACAGACATCTCAAGGATCTAGATTGTGACATGGGCCCTGTTCCCATGCAAGGGAATATTTGTACTTGAGATTGCTCTCTCATGAACTTTACTCTGAACTGTTTGCCTGTTTATCTGCTCCATGGTGCTGGATGGGGAAGAAAAGGAGAGGGGGAAATCTGTGCTGTAAAATTCCACTTGCTGGCAGGCACTAGCTGGCTTCTCTCACAAGGAGAGAAGGCATCATGGTGTACTGCTAATAAAGGCCCACTTCAGGGGTATGTCTGAATCAATTCTTGCTGTGTGACTCAAGACAAGGTTTAATTAATAATTCTTTACCTAATGCCCTTCATATGGCTTTGAAGCTTCATACTTTGCCAGGTAATGTCTATTTCCATCCATGATGAAAAGTTCTGGGAAAAAAGAAAAACCCAAACCAAAAACCAAACAAAAAATAAACCAACCAAAACCCCACCAACTATAACAATTCTGGTAGTAATTTTAGCTGGAGAACTGGTGGAAATAGCCAAAGTTCCTGAGTGTTAAATTAAGGAAGCAATAATCAGAATGAGTTAATATAAAGCAGACTATAAAGATATAACAAGCCATTCACTATTGTCAAAATACATTTTAAAACTAGCTAGATAGCATATACTAAGCATTGCAGTGTCTTCTCAGGTAATGTCTGCCAGGTACAAATGATAATTTTATTATGGAATAGAAACTAAATGGTTCAGCAAGTATAAAGGAATGACTGAAACCAAAGAAGCAGGAAGAACCGTCAGTCATTTAGCAGGAGCCTCAAAAATTAGATATAGTCACAACAAAATGTAAGTGGAGCTTAATGGCAGTATTTTGGAAGAAAGCACCTACTTTCTTGGACAAACTGATAAAAGTTGGACGAAATGGAGATGCTTTTGGACTTGGCATCCCTTAATGCCAAATCCAAAAGCATAATGTTTTTCTCAGCATTTTCGCAGACTTAATAAATGATATGTCCTTTCCCTTTCCTCATTTGTATCCTTAGACCGCCATAGTTGTAAACAACGCTAGTCCTATTTTGGCAAAATATTACAAAGTAGAACAATGATATCTTCTACAGTGCTAAGTATCAAAATGAAAATGAGAATACACATTCCTGCAGAAAGTAGTTCAGTCATGAAGATTTTAATTCATCATCTGTGACTTCTTTCCTCTTACTTCTTGCTATGAAGGCATCTTTCTTTCTCCCAGGCACATGCAAATGAAGTTATTTCCTGATTATGGTAAGTGGAAAGGTGCCAGTTTCTAGGTAAAAATTTCAAATCTTCATTTTCCCTTGGAAGCAAAGGTCAGTGTCTAGTTTCACCTGCCTTAAGATCTACAGAAGTTAAGCCAAAAACAATAGAAGAGCGCAAATATGTCATCTAACAGTAGTTATCTACACAGACTCAGCTTGGTGCTGCCAGTGCTGATCGCTAGTAGAATTTTCAGTGTCAAATTCCAAATCTTGGTCATCCAGCCATCTCAGGCCTTGCCTTCGGATGTGTAAACAATCATCCAATATATGAGGGCTGTGGCTGGCACCTTCAAGTCTCTGGCACAGTGCTGATCAGAGTAAAGCGTTCCAGAAAAGAACACTAAACCCATCAAATGAAATTCCCCAGAGTCTGTGATCATTCATACCACTTCATCACCTGCTCCAAACACAGTTCTTCGACCATGCCCCTGCCCCATATATATTTACAACAACATATGCACTACTAAACACTTTAAAGCAGTGCTCTGTCCCTATCTTGCTCTCATAAAAATATCCCTCTATAACAGGTTTTTCTCTCACAGGCTCCTCTCTCTGGGGACAGGATGAAAGAAGAAATAAGTGTCAGATTCTAGCTGTTTTGGTTGCTGTACTATTAGAGAGCATGCAGGCACTATGGTGACGAGGGCATTATAAGTCTTATGTGGGAGAGAATAGAAAAAGCTCATCACATGTAAAACCAGAAGCACAATCAGTGTAACAGCTGTATACAGCTTGTTTGCTGCACCTTGATCAAGCTTTTTGTCCTCTGGCCAAGTCACACCATTTGTCCTGGCCCACTGTTGACAATGGGATGGAGAAACATGCCGGGTGAGCACACTGTCAGAGAATGTATACTCTGTCTTCCATGTCCTAAAGCACTCAAGGGATTAAACAATAGGAATCACAGGCAGAATTAGCATTTTAATGGGGAACAATGAGTTTGAAAATTCCCATAATTTGGCCTTTGGGCACCATCTGAAAAAACTGCAGGCACAGGGGGATGGAGACAGAGAGACGGAGAATGTGCTCTGACCAGACTTATGAGAAATTCAGCCTATGTTTTAATGAGGGATGGGCTAATGTAAGTCAATGCAGCTGACCTTGCTGGAGACACATTTTCTTCAGCCAAATCCTGACATTTCAGACCTGCTTTCACATGTTCCATGAATAGATGTCATTACTCATGATCACATTTATCATTACAAGTCTAAAACAATGAGGTGTCAATGAGGGGAAGGCTTAAAATAGGTTTTAAAACTTTCCCTCTCACCTCCCCAGAAAGTACCTGGCCTAGGTTATTATGTGGCAATGTGTTCTAAGAGGGGAAAAAGAAGCCAAGCTTCTGACACTGAAAAGTATTTCTCAGTGATGTTATCCCATGGAGACCAAAATTTTCTATTATCCCATTCCCTTCCAGACCAATGTAGGACATTGAGCTGAGCTTGAAGAGATAATAGCCAGGTTTTCCCTGTACTGAGGATTTTATTCTCAGCTGCAGGTAGCATCAAGCACACAGGGCAGATCTTTCCTCCTGTTTTGGAGGAAAGTCAATGCAGTTTTCATGGATGGCAATAAAGTACATTACGAAGAATAGCTTGACAGTCAGTTTCTGGATCTGTTTGTAGCGAACTGTCATGGGATAGCTAGGATGAATGGAAAATGGCACAGTTACTGAGGTGTGGAGAAGGGTGAATACCTGGCATGCAAAACTAGAGGGGCTGAAATTATCTCCTTACAGATGTCACTCACCAAGCCTAAAGAGAGCCCAGTCACCCTGTTTCCGGGTGGAGGTAGTGCTTGGAGCAGCTCACAGGAGTCCTGCCCACCCTATGCTACACAGTGCCTTACCATGCTGTGCCAGAATGGCTTATTCATTGCCCCCCCAGCAACCAGATCCTGGAAAATGAGTTTTAAAAAGAACTCTCCTTCTTTTGTAGGGTTTGGGCTTTGTGGGGTTTTCTAAACCCTATTAGTTCTCAGGCTGCTTCACAGCATGGCCAGATGCACGGTGGTGCCAGCACACAGGGAGGAGGCAGAACACCATGGCACAAGGCAGAAATGAGCAGGAACTACGAGAAAAAAAGGTGATTAAGAAAATACAGGGAGGTATTGCTGTCATGCTGCCTCTGTAGTGACTCCTTAATCTGGTGATAAATGCTGTGTTCTGGGAATAGGAATCAGACTTTTAGAACTGCTTTAAATAGTCTTTTTTAATAGAAAGGAAGCTGGCATTTCACAATTACTAAATCCAGCTATTTGAAAATTAACTTTTTAAAAAACCTGCATCTGTTAATAGAATTCTCTGTCATTTAGCCAAATGCAAACTCAGGTGAATAAGATTGCCAGCTATCAGTATAATTTTGAAAGAAAGGTATTCAGAATTAATTGCATGCTTCACTTGGAGAGCCTGTCTCTATCACTTTGTGTTTGAAGTGCTATCTTATATCCAACTGACAGTATTATGGCCTCTTTTATGGAATTTTCTCATTTGAAAAAATAAAGCCTCAGTAAAAAAAAAAAATCTAGCCTCCCCAAATTAAATCTGTCATTTACTTTTTGATGCCGCTCCACCATGGCCAGCAGAACAGTCAAGAGGACTGGAAAACTTAACAGAACGTTGTTGAGGACGGTTGGAAAATTGCTAGTTCTGAACACATGTGTCATGGACACATGTAGTCCTGGTGGGAAAATTGCTTACCATTTATTTTGGAGATGCAAGGATCCTGATCATGCTTACATAAGAGTGAGTGCTATGCATGAGCTGAACTACTTTCCCGTTATTTATGTACTCCTCAAGTGCAAGCCTAGAATCCAAAGAGCACTGATGGATCTATTTTGCTTTCTCTAGTGCTTGCGTTACCCAAGTGATAAAGTGCACTATGCCTTCCTGACAGTGGAAAGGTATCTAAAATGGCTTATGTGATGCAGCCTGTGATGTAGAAAGCTTTCTGTAGTAACAGATAATGCCCACACGCGTGCAGAATTTCATATTAACCTGTGTATATTTTACAGCATAAAATGCCAAATTCAGATGCGACCATGTAGACCAAATGAAAAGAGACATTGCCTGATTTTGCAAACAATTTGACTTCCATTTACTGATCACAGACTCATAGATTTAAAAGGCCAGAGGGACCATCATGATTGTTTTGTCTGACCTCTTGTATCACACAGGCCAGAAAACTTCACTCATTAATTTCTTCTCCAAGACTATAACTCCTGCTTGTGTGAATACAATTCTTTCAGACACAGATTTTTCCCAGTGCCCAGTCCCATGACTGCAGGTTACAAGAACTGGGCAATTTTGTGCAAAGTCTGTAATTGTCTAGTGGGGAGGATGGTTTTGGTTTTCTTTTTTTCTGGGCTTTCTTAAAACTTCTGAAAGGTTTTGCCATCACCTCTGAAAAATTAAGTCCTGCACTTAGTCTGTCATCAGTTAAAAAAGCACAGCAATGCTTGTTTCTCCAACACCCACCTAACCCTTGGCCTTTACCAGGTTTGGTGCCAGGTGCCAGGTTTGGTGGCAGTTTCTGTAATGTGTAATTTCTCAGCTCCAAACCGGACAGACAAGTTAATTCCCTTCACATGGTCCACTGAACAGCCATCAGGTGGTGATAAATTTCAAGCTGCTGTTCACCTGCAGTGGGTTCACTTTCATAATTGTAACTGAAATACTGTAGTGAGAGCCTTATTATTGATATTTCATAACATCTCATTTCCCCCTTTTAAACTGTAAGCATAATTTACCATGCTATATGCTTGTTAAAATAGAATAAAGATGTAATTTAGCATGTGACATAGTTTACCTATATTATTTCACAGAAGCATCAAGAATCAGCCCTTGTCTTTAGAAGTTTAAACTGTGTAGATATGCCATAGTGAAGGTCTTGTGGTATATTATCTGAAATAACACTTAAGATTACTCCTGTCACTATTCTTTGATAGCTTCCTTGTGTTTCCTGTAAATTAATCTTTAGTTTCCAACTGTTAATCTATGGAACTGCAATGTACAATATAAATGGGGCCTTTTAAAAATAGCACAGTAATGTAATGAATTAAAATCACAGTAAAGAAAAAACGTCTTACCATTGTGCCAGAAATAAGTTCAATATGCTGGCTTAGTCTTTTTTAAATGAAATTAAATTGATGAAGTTAAATGCAGTTCTTGTGCAGAAAAAAATTGTATGATAAATATTTATGTGGTCAGCACTTTAGAAGTAACATATATTCACCATATATATCCATGTGATCCAAATTTGGTACATCATCTTCATTATTTTTATGCACGATTCAAACAAGCATAAGATTGTAGTGAATGAAAAATAGAAGAAAATTGTCCCGTATAAAGCCTGTTACCTCTTTTGTCTGAAAATCTAGGTAATTTGCGGTGTGACTTTGTTTAACTGGAACTGGAAATGAACAGTAGAGTTGTTATCTTTGCTGATTATTTGTGTATTTTACACAAAGAATGTACCAAATCCATGCATTTGCACGCAGGAAGATTCAAACAGGTGATATTTCCTTATGGTCTCAGCCCTCTGCTATTTAGCTCGCAGCGCAGAAATTTCTCTGAAGACTTTTCCCACAGCCGTGCTCCCAAGGCTTTAACCTGTCTCTGTATTTTCTGCTGCTTCCTTTTCAATTTCTCTTCCTCCTCTTCACTAAAATGCTACTTTTCCTGACCATTGCTCCTTTAATTTTGTAGAGTGAAAGACCATAGTATTTTGCTTAACTATATTCTTATACTTGATCATTTTATTTCCATGCTGGAAAGAAAAGATTTTTTTTTTTTTTCTGCTAAAACTGCTGTAAACAACTGCCCTCACAAATCCTATTGACTTCTTGCACAAAAAAAGGCTGTCAGATGAAGCCTTTGACTATGGGTGCTGTTCATATGCCTTGCTGGACTTATTTACTACTGGAATCCTCCAAGGGATTTTGTTTCATTCATGTCACAGCTGTCCAGCACAGATGCAGGTGTTGTATTTGGGCTCTGGTGCTGTAGTGAGTTGATGTCCTCCAGCTTTGACAAAGTCAGGGAACAGTTCCCAACAAAAAAATATATGTAGGACACTTCTTTTGCTCCCATGAATGGGTTCAGGATCTATCTGCCTGTGGTGGGCAGGGGAGACTGGTTTGTAGGAATTAGGAGAATAAGGTAAATTACAGTCCAAAGATGGTGTTAATTACCTTAACTAAAACAAGATTATGTAATCTTCCATACTTACAAAGGTCTCGTACTGGTTACGCAGTAGTAGCTAAATACTTCTTCTGAAAGTCAGTGTTGGAGGGAATAAGTCTAAATTTAACTGTCTACAAATCAACTGTCTATTCTATGCCTGAACTTAACAGAAAGATAAGTTTCTCAGCAATTTCTCAACATCTTATTGACATAGTGCCTGTAGCACCCCCTTATAGCCTAGATACTTATATGCTCATGCTTACCTTTAAGAAGATAAGGTGAATTGTATCCCAGCATTGGTGTATATTTAAATGGTGGTCACAAAAACAAGCTTGCTTGGGTACCACAAGGGATACCAGTATGTATGTGTGATACACATTTCTGATATTCTGAATTTGAATATTTAGAGGTGTAAAATTTTGCTTACCTTGGATTGAGACATTGCAAAGGAGTATGGTGGCTTAAATCACTACTATTTCTTGCAATGTCAGGGAATGATTCCTCAATCTGTATTAATTTGAAAACAGTGCTTTTGATTTGGGTTGCTACCTGCTGTGTCTGAGGTAACAACTGAATTAAGAATAACAGGTAACTGTAGGCAAAAATTAGAGGGATACTTTATGGTGAAGTATTCCTTACTTGATTCTTTGCATCCTATTTCATGTGACTGTAATTTTGCCAATCTTTTAGGGTTATCACCTATTAAAATGCTTCATCTACAAGGCTTTTCTCCATGTTCTTATAACAGATTTGAAGTTATTTGTTTGTAATCAAAAGAACTGGTAAAAGGAGAAGGGCAGCAGGCATAAGAGCTGATATGTGAAGTGTCAATCAGCTTTTGGATCATCATTTGCTATGACAGCATTGGGAATGAAGAAGAATGGCAGTCACAAATTTATTTTAATGTGTCCTGCAACCTTGTGATTGATTACAGGAAAAACAGTTTGTTTCATCCTTTTTCTACAATTGTTTTTTCTTAAATTAAATCCAGAATTGCACCTGGGTCGGAGCAATCCCAGGCACAGCTACAGGTTGGGCGGAGAAGAGATTCAGAGCAGCCCTGCTGAGAAGGACTTGGGGGTGTTGGTCAATGAGAAACTGAACATGAGCTGGCTTCAGTGTTTGCTCACAGCCCAGAAAGCCGTATACTGGACTGCATCAAAAGGAGCGTGCCCAGCAGGTCGAAGGAGGTGATCCTGCCCCTCTACTCTGCTCTCTTGAGACCCCACTTGGAGTACTGTGTCCAGTTCTGGTGTCCTTGACATAAGAAGGACATGGAGCTAGTCCAGACGAGGGTCATGAGGATGACAAGGGTACTGGAGGACCTCCCATATGAAGGCAGGCTGAGAAAGTTGAGGCTGTTCAGCCTGGAGAAGAGAAGGCTGCTTGGGGACCTCATAGCAGCCTTCCAGTATCTGAAGGGAGACTACAAGGATGCTGGAGAGGGACTCTTCATCAGGGACTGTAGCAGCAGGACAAGGGGCAATGGTTTTAAACTTCAGTGGGGAAAGTTCAGGTTAGATAAAAGGAAGAAGTTCTTTACTGTGAGGATGGTGAGGCACTGGAACAGGCTGCCCAAAGAAGTGGCAAATCCCTGACAGTGTTTAACGCCAGGCTGAGCAGAGCCTTGGGTGACACGGTTTAGTGTGAGGTGTCCCTGCCCATAGCAGGGGGGTTGGAACTAGATGATCTTAAGGTCCTTTCCAACCCAAACCATTGTGTGATTCTATGATTCTGTAACTGCAGAAGTGCAATAAAGTACTCTCATGAAAGTAGCTTCACGTTCCCCCCACCCCCAGCCACCTCATTTTAGACACAAACATGGAACAAAATGATGTATAAAAGCAGCAAAACTGATTGCCATCAGCAGAGTTTCCCTTTTAATGTATTAGGCCTTTAATCTTTTCTTAAATGTTGGCCATTAAAATCATTAAACTACTTATCTTCTGCCTGCCAACATATATTTTTGAATGAACTGACTAAGGTTTTTTAAAAACATTACTGAACCATTTCCATAGCTTTCCTGGTGTGTTTTTTAGTGTAAATTTTGCATTGTTTAATGAAGTCATCTCATTGCCCCCTGCAAACTTTCTGCTCCTGTAAACTGCAGGGACTGCTTCTCCCCTCATTTGTTACTGGGAGCCTGGGGGTTCAGGAAGGTCCTCTGGGCCATGATAAGCAGGCAGAAAGACCTCTTGCTCTGAAGTTGTCTACTGGGAATGGATATGCAGGATTTCCAGAGCTACCTTTTACTTCTTTTTTAGGCTCATTAATTGAGTCTTAAGAATGTCCGCGCCCAGTAGGTCAACTACCAGTTAAATAAACATTATGACAGCTAATAATATAAGTATTCACATACTTCTGAAAGGACTACAGCAATCCATAGGGGCAGCAACAAACAGCAGCAGGTTTGACGAGTCCTTTTCTTTGCAGGACAAGTGAAATGACTAGCAGAGATTTTCCGAAGTGCTGTGGGGTCTTAGGAGACCCTTCTGAGGGGTCTCAGGGAGGCACTGGCTTTTTAAAATGCCAGAATATTGGCTTTTTGAATATCACACTACCTGAAGGAATCTCTGTAATGGAGCTATCCCAAATCACTTGTAATGTTTGAAAACACTGATCATTAACAAACTTAATGCTATTGATCCCAGATTAAGTGTTACCCTGTGTATCAGTGAGGTCAGGGTTCTCACACTAGACTTAAGAACAAATGACAAACCTTTCTTTAGCTTTTCATTTAGTATAAATCTAGTGCCTATGACTGTCAGAAATTAATGATGTAGTCTTGAAATATGAATCATGGAAAATGAGTAAGATTAATTCTTTTACTAAATATGCCACATGCTGACCACAGTGACTTCTGCTCTCCACTCTCTGCTCTCCCTGGAGAGTAGTGACTAAGTACTGGGTGCTGTGGGAAAAATGTTTGGGTGTAGCAGCTGAGTTTCTGGATGCCCTGTGCTGATCTTGTGAACACTCAAGCAAATGAGTAACTTCTCACGTTTGAGCAGTCCCACTGAACAGAAGTCACTTCTTCCTTCTAGGTTTGCAAACTCAGGGCATGTAAGTACTCAGCTTTCTCTAGCAACAAAATTTAGTTATTTACTTTTCATTTGTAACAGTCAGGTTAAATTTCACTCAAAACAAGCAACTGAGAATGTGCCACATCAGTAATTGAGAATTAGCCAACCCAGCCAAGATAGTGTATGAGTTACAGTAAGCACACATGAAAAGTTGCATCAGTCATTTATTATGAGCAAGTTTGCCAAGTTGGCCCATCTTCCTGCATAGTTCACGTGTTTGATACAAGCAATGAAAGACATTCCACTTATCTTAATTGCTTTACCTGTGTCTTCCATATTCCTGTAATGGTTCTTGATCATTCAGCCTTAGAAATTAAATGCATTGTCTGCTATTATTTCCACAGTTATCAAGTATGTGCAGTTAGGTAGTATCATTGATAGATATATGCTACCCTTTCACTTCTAAAAGTCTGAAATTCAGCTTTTGCATTAGATTAAAAGTACAAGCACAATTGGCTGGATTAGTTTAGCTCCTGGCTGGCTCCTGTAGCAAAGCAACCAAACCAAACTGGCAGTGTAATCAGTTATCAACAGCTGTTGTGATAACTGCAGTTCTCGTGCATGCCTTATGTGTAAAAAACCTTGTATGTGACTGCAGAAAGTTTACTTTCAGTTAAATTGCTTTCTCTTCACATAAACAAACTTAGTTTAGAAATTTCTGTAACAGACATGCATAGCTATTAAAGATACGTGAGCACAAAACAGACCAGGTAACTTAGAACTGGTTACAGAAAACCTCTCCAGCAGCCCACATGAAAGTAGATCATGTTTGCTCAGGCAAACATGGAAAAGCTAGGAAATACCAGAATTAATGTTGTGCATGTCACCCTAATATAGCCTTATATATATATATGCATGGATGCCTGAATTCCATGGCCTCTGGTACCTGAAAGGGCTGTGAATCAGGGTTGTGAAAGACAGGGGAATTTTAAAACCTTTCTCAGATAAAGGGTTGCTAGGAGAGTTTTGCAGGATTAAAAAAAAGTGTTGCCATTCCCCTGTGCCCTTGTGTTTGGAGATGCCTGTCTTACTGTAGATGAATTGCTTTGGAAGAGGCACACTTCCAGCATCCAGAGTTCTGTTCCTGCTTAGTGGAAGCCTGGTAATTTTGAAAAACAAAGCGACATTAGGAATTGTAATGGAAAGTGGCACCCATGGTGACACAATGGCCTGGAGGAATTTCTGTCGGTAGTTGTGGTCATTTGGGTGCTTCTTTGCCAGATTGCTCCAAGTGAGGCTCTTGGAAGGGTTTTCCAGTGTTTGCTCTCTTCTGCTTCCACTGAACTGCAGTTTTTGAAGTGCTCAGTTGTGCTCCATATGTGGCTACACTTGAAATTGTTCATTTTTTCACTGATTTATTTTGAAAAAGTGGATGATGTCTCTGATTAGGTCCAGAGAGTGTCTCCAGAAAATGTTGCAGGAGCTTGGCTGAGGGGCTGGTAAATTGTGGTGGTCGCTGACATAGCATGTGTGGGACAAGGGAGAGATCAGGGACCTGTTAAGCTGGCTTTTCAGTTGAAAAAATTATAATGGGGAGCAAGCCATTCATTTTTGCTTGTGCTCTCACCTGTAACTTTAATTCACATCTCCAAAGATACAGTACAGTGCTATTACTCAAACAGCAGTCTCTCATCTAGCTCATGAGCACATTTTACCTAAACCTCACCTTATCTTCAGGCAATCCAGTACCACTTACCATTTCCATGCTCTCTCAGAAAGCGGCTGCGAATCATGAAGGCAGAGCGAAACCAGTATATTACTTCCTGCTGATCAGATCTCAGTAAGAATTAACAGACCTTAGAAGAATTTCCCAGCAGACCTTTGCAGAAATTAATTAAGCACCCCTTCTCCACTGGATTAACCAAAACATACTGTTTCATTTAGTAACTTCTTTGATATGCAGATCGAATGCTGCAGCTCTGTTGTTGCCTGGCCCTGGGTTCTGCTGAGCTGGGCACTACCCTGATCCCGTGCTCATCCTGTCCCCGTCCCTGGGAATGACTACCTGGCAGGCTCCATGGTGCCTGGGGATGGCCAGGCTGTGGCTGACCTTGGTCACCATCCCCAGCACATCGCAGCTCACCTTGCTGGGGTCCACAGAATGGGGCTGGTCAGGGAGAGAAGCACTACACTGCTCTGGCAACCCTGTGGCCCTCTGCCTTGCCCAGGGGCCCTGATGCTGCTTCCTGGTCCAGCTCCATAGCCCCACAGCAGGGCCTTCCACAGACCGAGTCATATGATGTCTGATTACATTAACAAACTAATCAATTTTGCTTTAAAGACAAGCTGAGGCTGAAGCTCAAAAGATGTGCACAACATGAGCTTCTCAAAACCCCTTCTAAAGACAGCTAATATTCCCTGTGAGTGATTTTTTCCATAAAAATGGGCGCAGAGCTGGAAGAATGTGACTTCAGGACTTGTGAAGGAGTCTCAGCACATGCTGAAAACAGTGAGTGCTGCAGGCGAAGGCGGGCTGACGGCGCGGGGAAGCAGGAGACGACCCAATATGAGTGATAATTCAGCTCCGATTTTATTGCCAGACAG
>WYDI02011739.1:0-20095 GCA_009867235.2 Psittacus erithacus
GACCAAAATCAAAAACACAGCACTGCACCAGTTACTAAGAAGGAGAAAAATGACTGCTACTGCTGAACCCAGGACAGTACCTGAGTTTCTTCAACATTTTTATATGCTGGAGATAGTTATAAAAGATGTAGTAAGAAGCACATGGAAGAAACAGATGAGTGCTAGGGTAAAATAAGAAAGGCTAATATATTTCAGTAAGCAATGAGATGGATGCAGTAGTTGGCTTTTCAGTGCAAACAGTAGTTATAAATAAAATATGGTATAGCATGGAAGTTAAAAAAAGAAGTTAATTCAAAGCAGTATTTCTGGGTTTTGTGAAACCACCCTAGATAGTGAGCTGGCACATCCATGTGTGTTGCAAGTATTGGATAGATAGTTCATTAGAAACGTGATAGAACGCTGAATACTGAAAGCAAGACTGGAAATTAGAAATTTTGCAATATGGCAGTTATTATAGGAATACCAGGTTTTGTTGTGGAATAGGGAAATAAAAGTATTTGAAAAGAATTGGTGACAGGATTGTTCCTATACTATTTCATTAATGCTAATATTTTTGCTAGTCATGCTGCTATATTTAGAAACTTAAGAATAAAAAGAATGAATTACTGTGCATGTGTGATTTTCTGAATATAATAGATTAAGCTCTACTAATCTGTAACAGTACTGTCAAACCCAGAAATGACTTGGACAAAAATCCTGAGATGTTCGCAGGAAAACTTGGGGCTGGGAACTGTGCTATCTTGTGGATGCATATATAGTTTAAGATACTGAAACCAGGACACAGGTACAACCTCTATTTTCTTGGGAAGAAATCCCTGCCACCATCCCGCCTCTAGTATATCTCTGCTTCCACCATTGCATAGATATTTGAATGACAGCAAACAGCTTAGAAGATAACAATGCAATAAACTGTGCCAAGTAGACTTTGTCAAGCTTTTTCTCAAGTTCAATGTTTGTTGGTTTGGTTTTCAGCCTTTTTGGTAAGGCTTTCCTCAACAGACAAATTAGATATTTAAGCTTTCTACAGAAGTGCTTCTGGGTGTCTTTGCTCCCCTGGAAACATAAGCATGCAGTTTTTATTTGATCTGAAATACATATTGAATCAATTTCTAAAGTAAAGTTCAATCTCCTTGAAGGCAAAAGATTAATACAAATCATCTTTTTTCTTATAAGGGCTTGTAACATGAAAATAATTGCATATGGAGAGAAATTTCTCTATACTACTTTGAAGTTGCCAACCGATTCTGACACCTAAGAGACAAACTGTGTCAGTTCCCCCAGTTGTTACCACAATAAAATGAATTTATAAATATCTATGGTCGTGAGCATCATAACATCTGAGTACACAGGTTTTTGTTATTTGCCATGCAAATGCATTAAGTTTGGACAGACCCACAAGTAAATCCCCACTATACATCTATAAGCACCTTTAAAACTTTCGCTTGAAGAAAATTCCTTTATTTGACACTAAAGACAGGAAAGACTTAGTCCTAAACTAGTAAAGTTCCTGTGGATGAAGGAGTAATTTCATTCAGATATTCAGCAGTCTTACAGGTTCCTACTAAATGACTTTTATGCCAAGAGAAATGTTAAAATGAGAATTAAATTAGAATTAGGAGTATAGCATTATTTTGGACAAAAACAAGAATATTAGATTCCAAAATAAAATTTTCTTCATGGGTCATTAATATAACCTTAAGGCAAGGTTCATACTAGAACTGACATGGGCCTAACTGCAGAGCTTCTGTACATGTCTAATTAAAACCTCTCTTCTACCACACCGAGACATCTGTTATTAATAAGGCATAAAGGGAATGTTGCCAGTTTACCAGTGTGATAACACTCATACAAATCCTGTCCTGGTAGAAACTGAGAAGAAAAGATGTACAAATAGTTAAAGTATTGGTTTTAGGACCATATATATGGTTCATTCAAATTCAGTTGACAAATGGTGCAAAAATTTCTTGGTCTTCAGTTTTCTTTAAGAATCAACTTAACAGTATTTGTTATTGTAACCTGGAAGTCTCCTAAACTCCCAGTAATGTTTTAATGGTAAAAGTATGTGCTAAGACTTTGGTTTTATTTCATACTGGATGGACTATAGCTTTTTAGCCATCAAAACACACCTATTTTTAATATGAGGAAAAAGAGACTACAGTATTGTATTGTTTAAAGATGAAAGATTTAATATTAGGCAGATTAAAAGCCAAACTGTGAAGCTCTTAAACATATGCTTAAGAAAAATATTCTGAACACAGCCAAAATTACTATCTAACACTTGTCGTAACAAGCCTAAGAACTCAACCCGGGCTTGTTCCAGCCCACCATCTTTTCTACAAAACCACTTTTCTTATGCGCATAAAGCAAGGTCTCCAGTCATCTAAACATTGTTTAACTTACTGAATGTATATTCAGCCAGCTTTTGAAGTCTCTTGTATTTAGTAGTCTAAGTAACTATGTAAGACATACTAAATTTAGACACTAAACAGCACCTGTTTGTTCCATCGTGCACCACTCATTCCCTGCTTTCTCACTTGTGAATAGTCATCCCAAGCTTAGTCTGACTAAAACTCCTTCATGCAAACATATTCTGTATCTCATTTTAAGATAACTCCACCTTTTCATCTCTGAATTTAAAAATAGCCAGCATTTGTATTTGTGAGTCCCACTGAAAACCAATGCAGCAGCTTCCCCTGCTGGCTACTGAGGAGATTAACTAACAGATATGCTTCACCTCGTCTGGTATCAGGCCATTGCTACAGAAATGAACAGAAGGCAAGCTACATGAGGCTAGTAGTCAACAGATCAACATTTTTCACAGGACAACAGTTCGTCAGTGAATACTATGATGCTTAGTACCTGTCAAAAGAAAAGAAGTAAGTATATCTGTTGAAATGCTATTTAGACATGCTTCGAGGAATTCTGTGCAGTTGCGGCCATTTTAATACAGTGGCTATTTGCATGCGTCTGCTGACACATGCCATTTCTTTAGCTATGTGACTTGTTATAACAGACCTATTTCCTTCTTGTAGGGTCAAAGAAATTGTGTTAAAGCAACTAAAAGTGTCTTTATGCATTTTTATGCTTTGTTTCATTAATAAAATCATTCTAATGCCTTTTCAGAGTCATTTATTGAGATTTTGTACTTCCTACCAAAATTAATGGGAATCATACAATGCTCTCTACTGTGTAACTTGGAAACTATCATTGTACCCCTATAGAGATAAGCTTTAACATTGCTGTCTGCAGGACAGGACCCTCTCAACTGTGCTGTCTTCTGTAATTAAGCACATAGCAAATCACCTGTAGGGCAAAAAATAATGGACCCAATGGTGCAAACTGTGATGGTCAAGACTCTCATTTAGCTTAATGTAAAACTGCAGGAACTTACCAGCCCACAGGAATGGCACTGTGCAATATCTCACAGAAGGTCAGGCGAAACATTTCACAGAGACTAGGGATTCAGCTGCTATGAGATTTTTGAAGCTTTGTGTAATCATATAATCAGCTGTTTATTCCTGGTCACCAGACTAGTAACTGATCATGATTATTCCATAGGGTCAGAAAGTGTCCACTTAATCAGATGATTACCCAAAGGCTTCTACTATTAAATTTTATGTTTATTAGGGTATTTTTATGACCCTGTTCATTTAAAGCTGCAGAACATGAGGAGGGAAATGACAGAGCCAGTTATCTGAGTTTCCTGCTGATAAAGTAAAACGAAGGAGAAAATTACATTTTTCTATTTTTTTTTACAGTATCATTTTTACTTCAGAGTGCTGAACTCCTCTGATGCCTTGTTGCTGGCAATACTATTTCAAAGCTACTTTGAAAGTAGGAAGGTCCTTGTATTCCCCTCCATCAGCCAAAAGCAATGAAGCATTACAAGTCTCTGCCCATTCTATTAATAGACTTGCAACTGAAGCAGGAAGAAATTCAAGGACTTTTCTTTCCTGACACATTTTACAGTATCTCATAGCAACATAGCACAAATCAAGGTACAAAGCTTACATGTCTTTTCTCATGAACTAGAGCTTTTGTTTAAGAAGCTGAAAATTAATGGCATATATTTCCCAATTGCCTTGGTAATGTCCTAGTAACATGGTCTCAAACATTGCAGCACTTCCACAGTGCACTAAGGATCCCATTCAGTGCCAGAAAAAAAAACATAGCAACAGTTCTTTTCCTCAAAATTAATGTGGTCATGGTTCACATCTGAGTGCAAGGATTTTCTTCTGCAAGAATAAGCAGAATTAAATGTTAAGGTATGGGAATCTCAGAATGTAGCTTAAGAAAATAGAAACAATGGTAACTTGCCAAAAGGAAGTCTTGTGGAACCAGTTTCCTGGTTTTGTTAGACATATTTCTTAGATATAAGTTCTGCATTTCCTATCCATACATTATATACATTTATTCATGCTTGTGACACCAATTATGACTTTTTATATTAAAGTATTTCTTGTGGTATGCAGAAGCTTCATCCAGGACCTCACGGTAATCTTGTATGCAACCAAAAATAGTCCCTACATCTTCTGGTCTGTTTTGCTTTTTGCCGCATCTCTTTCTCAAGACTGAAAATGCTCACAGAGACTGAGCAAATAATTATGCTTTTATGTGACAGATTTATGAGTTTGTTCCATTTCTCTTTCTAGTTAGACATCTCAGTTAAAGATGGATTTTGGGGCAACACTATGGATGACTCCAGAGATTCTTAATGGTTTCCAATATCACAAAGGTTTGAAAAGCTGTGTTGTTTTGCTATTGATATTATACATAAAATGCCAGATGCATACCCATTTTATTTAGACCAGGGTAATACACGTTTCTGTGAAAATACTGGGTTTGGAAATCTGAATGAAATTTGTAGGAATGAATACAGTTGGCAGAGGAAATACCTTGGAGAAAGGATCAAGAGACCAGTTTATAAGCATGTTTAAAACTCAGCTAATATTTCAGTATCCCTGAAAATATTTTTTCTTAATAACAAGACATTTTAATTATACAACAAAGAAGTCCTCCCACAGTGCTACATAACATATGACAAGCTGACACTTAATTGAAATCAAATCAAGATTTACTTTCTTGATGGTATCCTTTTCTACATTAATCTCCTTTCCTTAAGCACCTAGAAAAAAGTAAACATTTAAGATTAATTACGTTCTGCAACGTCTCTAGAAAGCGTCTGAATTAAATCCTAGTCATAGCATTATCAGTACAGTGATGGCATAGACAGATTCGTACATTGGTTTTTTTCACTTGGAAAATGAGCTTGACTTTGTATCAGAAAAAAAAGAACAAAGTATGTTAATATATATTTTCTTTTCTTAAACTGCAACTACACAGTTAAATACTTTAGCTTGGATCTCTTTTCAGTTAAGCAAATTTATCTCTACCAGTAGATTAAAGATATTACATAGTACACTACCAGTTCACATGCAGTGAAAGACCCTTGTCAACTAGCCAGTCTTAAAACAAAAAATCTGGCTTTGGATGCACAATTCTCTGTTCTTGACAATACTTTAGGAACTTGACAGCTACATTATACAAATATAACTGAAGACAAAATTTAAAACCAAAGAGACAGGATGAGTTTATGGGAATTAACCCCTGTTAAAATTAATGAATGTTGTATGGTTAAATCCTCAGGTCACATTTTAAGATTTCAATTACAACCCAAGTACCTGATGAGAAAGTAGCAACCTTACCCTCCATTAAATCAAAGAAAAGTCATGGCCTCTGCACATTGCTAGTATTCGGACAAATAAGCCTAACAAAACCTACCTCTTCACATACCAACCATTCCCTCTTTCAGAGTACTTTAGCAAGCACAGGTGACAAGAGTCCTAACTCCTTTCTCAACAGTTAGAGACGCAATAGTGAAACAGTAGTGAATATCAAATCTCAGGAATAGCTGGGCCAGAACAAATGAGATGTGCAAAGTAAGGCTGAGCAAAACTGTCAATGTCTTCTAATGTCTGAGTCACAGATGAGAAAATAAAATTAATAAAGAAAATTAAATATAATAAAAAAACCCATAAAAAATGCAGCTAAGTAGAAAAGGGGGAGGAGGAAGTGGCAGCAAGGTCGTAAGACTCATTTCAATAAACTACTCAAGCTGACTGATACTTTCTTTCTTGACATGAGTCAACTGGTCTGATTGAGAGAGGAAATAAGTTAGTAAATAGAGGCAGAAATTCCAGAACCTCACCCAGAGCAGAAAACAGCCACCTATGGAAGGGGAAAATAAGACAGAAAGTGTCAGAGTACCACAAGCTTGGACTAATCGTCACGCAAACCTGGTGAATGCTAGCAGAGTTCTGGTGAAAAATAAGGACCATGGGCAAATGTTACTGAACATCAGCTTAAATCCCAGCCCTCCTACATTTCATGTGAAACAGTGTACCTTTGTGAAAGAGAACATGACATAGCACATGGGTCCTCCTTTTTGACTTTAATTTGATCTTGCACAAGTATAAGGAGTAATTATTTTCCTCTTCACCTGCCCTTCAGTAAAAATTTCAGACTCAAAAGCACAAACCAGGCCAACTTAACTGAGCCTGATTCAGTATTTTCACATGGAATTTTCAGAAAAATCAAAGCACTCAGACCATTTACATTCTCCAGGTATCGTGCGTTTGTTAAGTGCCTTTGAGCTTGAGCACTGAGCATTTGGAAACAATTCTGTCTGCACCACCTCTGCCTGATCTAACTGGCAGAAGCAGTATCACTGCACCTTCTCAGTGTTAATAATGAAATGCACACAGATTTTAGACCTCATGATTTTCCAAAGAAAGAGTGGTGTGAAATGGGATGTGCCAGTACCATTTAGTCTGGTTTTGCTTATCTAGCTTGTGAAAAAGTAATTCTGCAAAAGCTACAGACATTCCTGTACAGCACATCATGGGAAACAGCACAAAATGCTTTATTCACTAGATCCTATTACAACCCCCGCCTTATTAAAGCATTTATGTCTCAAAAGGGTTTACAGAAGCTATAACTGAAAAATAACCCTTCCCTCCCATCAAAAGCACTAGGAATTGAGAAATGTAAATAAAAGCTTCCACTCTGAGGGGAGTATGATAGCATATATTTAATCACCCTCCAAAGTTCCCTGATATAGTGTAGGGAGATGAAGTACTCTGCACAAATACAGCAAACCACTAAGAAATTAGATGCTGTTAGACATTTCTGAATCACATCAGCTATGGTTGTTAAAGCTATATACCAAATTAAACAGAACTGTAGTATATTAAGAACCAAAGGAAAAGAGTTGAGGAAAGCATCCAAATGATTCTGTCTCTAACACACAGGTTTTGCTTGTCTGCTATTAGTACTTGCAGCCAGTGGGCCTGATGATCACATTTATGGTAGCTCCACTGAGTGTCACTGGAAGTTACACAGCCCAGGCATACCCATCAAATGGCAATGAGTAGCAAAAGCATAGGACTATCACTTTATTTCTTTCAAATGAACCAAAAACACATGGAAGGCTTATCACTTAAAGTTACATTTGGCACTGGTAGAAAATTGGAAAAAACGTTTCAAGTGCTTCACTGGGAACATCCTATATGGGACTCCTGCTGGCTTTTTACAACCTGTCTCTACGTCTACAGAAATTCAAAGGCAGCTCATCAACAAAACCTGTTCTCTTACTTTCCCTTTTATTCAGTTACAAAGCAAGCATTTTCCTTAAAGCCCTTTCCTACCATTATATTAAGGCACCTTTTACTGGTGGTTTGGTTAGGGTTTTTTTTTCAATCTTTGTAATTCTTACATTGATGTTAAAAAACACTGGATCATAATTTGCTTGTCCTTATTCTCAGAGATCTGTATCATAAGGAGTCTTATAAAAAAGAGTTTTGTGTGCCTACCACTATTTTATTACCATTCATCAATATGCATGGAAGTGTCACTCTACACATAAGTTCCATTGGTGACACATTTTGGTTTTTCTCCCCATTCTTCACATACTACAGTGAAGAAATCTCTTCAGTTCCTGATTTCCCCAACCTTTCCCTTTCTTCCCATCCTCCCAGTGGCAATTTGTGGAGCTGATCTTTTACCACATTCTGCACGGGGAGAAACCACAGGCTGTCCACAGGCTAGAAATGAAAGAACAACTGATTTTATTGTAAGCTTTCCTGAACTGTTGTCAAGGGCAACAAAAGCCTTGGCAACTTCCTATTCTTATAATGAATCCAAAATAGAAAGGGGGAAAGGAGGAAGGAAAGGAAGAAACCACCCCAAGAAAAAGACTCACCACAACAAGAATCCAATAACACCTTCCCAAACAGCAAACTGAAATACTCTTACTTGTAGTCTTTCAATCAGTAAGTCCTGTAGGCTCCATGGCGAGCAACCAGTCAGCTGAATGCCAGTTGCCTGTTTAGAGGGTCAGGGTCTCTTGGACCCCTCCCACAGACCCAGACCCATTTCCTGCCCACACACATGCTATGGAGGTTACTGGAAGGTTCCAGCTGGTGCCAGGGGTCTCTGGTGAGCTGTAGCTCCAGTTCCCGCTGTGCTCTGAGGGCCACAGCACCGTGCCAGGCAGCTGCAGGGGCTGTGCCATTGTCTCTGGGTAGGTTCTTGCTGGGGTAGTTGATGTTCACGGCCTCAGGGCAGACAACACGGGAAACCATTCCTCACCTTTGAGGAGCGAGGTCCCTGCTCTGCCCTCGACCACCAACACGCTGCTCACCATAAACAGGTGCTCAGCCTCCCTCAGCTGCTTCTGTCTGTTGGGTTGTTTTGAGACGCATGCAAAAAGGGTCTCTTGACCATCACACATTTGCATTTCTCCTTATCCCAACCTAGGGCTGCATACAGTACCTTATTTCTCACATTTACATTGCTTGTTTTCCTCCTCACTCTATTCTTTATCATAGAAATAGGATAATTAAAGTGTCAAATATCTTATCAACTCATTAATTCATATCATCATGAGGCAACTGTAAGGAATAGATGGAGAAACAGATACTGTCAAAATAGATATCATTCATGCACACCTTCAGTTTTTTCACCTACAACAAAATTCTCAAAAACATGGTTCTGCTAAACATAGGAGAGCAACTACATTTTTTCTTCCATTTTACTTCTTGCTGCTGCAATTTCTCTCATGCGAGTAGGTTCCTATCAAATAATGCCATAAAATCTTTTACTTTTTTTTTATTTTATTTTAATTTTGGTATTAAAAACTTCTGATCCAAGTTTTTCTGGTATCTGCAGGCAGAACATCTGACAGCCTCTTGTAAGTATACATGACTACACTTAAGACTGTAAGACAGGTCTCTCAGCAGAGTTCCTTTTAGTGGAGAAGAAATAATGTGCCTCTGTTTGTCCTGCCAGCTCAACTATATCATCTTCCTGCAAGAGCACAGACAGTTACGCTCTGCTTTAATCAAGGCTGCACTGACTTCAAGAGTTTTAAAGGTACAGATGCATTAAGTACAGCTTACGCTATCTTTCCTCACAACTTTGCCATCTTGGCAGTACTCAACAAAGGAGATCAGTTCTACTGACAGTAGTAGACAAGCACCAACACACCCTGCTGTAACTATGGCTTGCCCACACATCACTAACAGCAGCTCTTGTAGCAAAGGCAGCAGAAGGGTAATTGTATCTTACCCACTGCTAAGCCTGCTGTTTTAGTTCAAACACACAATCATCTATGGCTTAGTTTAAACACTGAAAAGACAACCTGAAATGGCTCAGGCACAACCTTTTGTACCTTCCACGATTCAGATAATAATTTTCAGTTGTGAGGCAGACCAGGCAAAGTGGAACTACACCACCTCTAACTTGTAGCAAGATTTACTGGAACATGGTCTATATTTGTGAGAGCCTCAGCCAAAACAGGTAAACTCAAAATATTTGTTGCACAACATTATGAAATGTCTGACACTCAGGGCTGCTGAGTCCTCCCTCCATCTTTTCAGTTACCTCACTAATAAGTGCCAAAGGATCTCTTCATATTTCACAAAGAGAAAGAGGTCCTGAGAAATTTCAGAAATGAGCTTTAAAAACTACAGTGCTTGTGAAAATATAGTTTATGTATCAGTTGAAACAAGGATTATTAATCACTGGATGACCCCCATATATATTGCAAGAAAATCATGTTTCATGTCAGATATAGTTTTAGAAGGTTGTTATAGGCCTCCTTATATCTATTTGCAATAAATTTCACAGTAAATATATGGAACATGTATCACTAGAACTATGTAAATATAGGTAGAAATTTCAGTTCCATAAAGCTTACAGTGGAATAAAGAATTAAGATCCCATAAAATAATGATACATGAAAAATCTAGAGAAAAGTGCGTAAGCATATCCAATCATGAAAGATCTACTTCTTAGTCTTCTTAGTCTAGAACTAGTTTCCCAATTAAAAACCAGAATCATTCATTAAGAGGGAAGAACAGCAATTGTTGACAGTCAACAGGGAAATCAAATTAGACCAACTCATTACCTAAATATTTTGATTTAAAGGCAAAGCTGTTAATGAGCTACCAAGAGCTATAATTATCTGCGTGTCCAATTTCAGCAACAAAATTAAAATCGGGCAACAGATTAGCGAAACAAAATAAAACAACATGCACAGACTTTAAATATCCGAATATTTGCATTTGCTCAACTGTTGGAGGATTGGCTTTTTGGTGTAGAAGGACTGTTTTCTTGTTTTGCTATTGTTGATTTACCATCTGTACAACAAAAGAAAGGAATTTTCGAAAGCTAAGAGGCAGTTCCCAGAAATAAGATATTAGGGTCAGCCCTGTTACATCTAGCCATGTACGATGGTGAGGGCAATTTTGAACAGCTTTTTAGGGAGCTAGCAGAAAGATTCTGAAATAGCTCACATGTAGATTGAATGGAATGGCAGTGAGAACCAGGGTCAATCTCAAGATTACAAGGGTGCACTGTGTCCTAAGGTGGACATCTCGTTACTAGCTCAAATATCTTGCTGCATGCAAAGATGAGGAGTAAAATTATCTCTGACAGAGCTATAGTAGTGATATGCTCATTAAGCTGTCTGTACTTGTAAATTCATTGTTCCCTATTATAAGCAACCAAAATGGTGTAATTGTCAGATAGGCAGGATTTTGTGAGCTAATTGCAAGTAGTGTAGCTAGAGATCTATTAAAAGAGCAAATAGTTGAACTAGAGAAAATAAAACAGAAGTGCAAGAGATTAACAGTTTCAAAGGTATAGCTCATCATGGCATTGTTAATAACTAATATACTTATGTCATTATAACACTGTAAATTTAGATGCCTGTGACACCAATTATTGAGTATGGATATTACTACATTTCTGCATCCTTTATAGCAATACTAGCGCTGTGTCTTGCTCTGCAAAGTCCAGTGCATTTGAACTTAGTCCTTCTCATCTCTTGTTTACTTAATAATGCTCCAGTATCCATAACCTGTGCCCAAACCAGCAGCAATAATACGGATACTTGCTTTGCTCTCTGCTGTGGAAGGGGAAAAGTTGGAAGCAGACTGTGTTTTAGCCCATACCACACAGCCTGTAGGGTGCTCGTGCCTCTCAGGAAAACGCCAGAACAGAGCTCCTGTGGATTTCAGAAGAGTAAAAGACAAAGAGAAGGTTGTCTGTAGCAGCACTTGAAGCACAATGAAGTACAAGCATGCCCAAGTGTTGGTTTTGCTATAGCCTCTTCCAGGTAACAACGTTTGAGAGAAGCAGAGGTTCTGCCCCTTTAACCATTGTAAGACAGATATTAATAAAGGCAGAAAAAGAGACTTTTGCCCTCAATAGCAGTATTATTAAATCCCTCAGATGCCTTGTCAAAAAGGTTTAATAGCATTGCAGTACGGGTGTTACTATAGTAATTTACTTTTTGTCAGCAGTAACTCAAAAGACTCAAAAGATCTGAACTCTCACCTGAAGTAACCATATCCCAAAGCTAACAGACTAATACACATTAAATCTTTTGGCCTTTTCTCCAGTGAACCTTTCTCCTTAGGGATGAACTATTTGATACAACCATTTGAAAGTATATTCTGTAATATTAGGGAGGGAAGAGAATTTCACACAAAAAGTTTGCTTAAAGTAACTAGGCTTACACTGCCCACAAACCAATTAAGACAGACTTCAAATAGCATGCTTGTAGATCAGCTACAGAGCTGTAGTCGCATTTTAACAAAGATACAGACACAATTGGAGCAAGAGTAAGAAAGATGAAAGCAAAAGAAGAGACTCAAACACACTGCACAACTAGTCAGCCTGATTGCTACATCTCAGCATACTAGGAAAGCTGGGTTGTTCTTCGTGAAACAAACTCATAAAGCATTCATCCATTATGTGCCTGTCTAGGCATTGCTCTTGAAGTTAAACCATCTGGCTGGGAAGAATTTTTTTTTCCCTAAAGTTGAAAGAAATTTCCCTCATGCACTTTGTTTATGAAATAGTCACTTATTACCAGGCCATTGTCCATCTGTCTCAATTATTATCAAATCCTCATTTGAAACATATAATTGTACTGTGTGTGCAAGACCATGTGGGACCCATGCTGAAGAAAATGGCTTTCCTCTCCCTTAAATTGTTAGGCTGATGACAACAAATTTGTATAAAATGCATTATTATGGTACTGAAAATAGTGTTTCATCAAGTAATAAACATCATGTCATATTTATGAAAATGAACATATTCTTTCATTCTTTGTAATTGGGCAAACAAGTTTTCTTTTTTCTTCTAATAAAAAAAAAATGCACAGTCCTTTATTGGATTCTATATTCAAGAAAGATTCATAGGAAAGTAAAATACTCAGATCTTTATCCTGCTGAAAAGCTAGGAGCTCTATTATTGACTTTAATACAATCAACAGAGTCTAGAAATTAATACAAAAAGCAAGTGGATTCTTATGCTTGCTCTAAACTCTTTATGCCAGGTGAAAAGCCGATGCTTAGCAGAACATCTATAATACAGTCAAGCACAAGCATTGCCAAAAAAAACCTCACAGTTTCTAATACAGGATATTTCTTAAACTTCCCTTGTGGCACAGTCCTGCTCCCTTGGAATTACTTCTGTTTCTTGCAAATTCTCTGCATGCTTTAGATCTTGCAGTACTGTTGGGAATGTCTCACTACAGATTCCCACTGGACATATGGGTGGATAGTCCCATGAATAGTGTTGGAGTCTCCCCAATCCCTGAAACAGGATTTGCTTGCTAATAGGAAGTATTACAGGTAGCAAAGCTTTTCTTAAGTTATAAATTCCAGGCAGGTCTTTTCAGAAAACTTCATGCTAGTTCAAGTCAGATTTTTCATGAGCAAATTTAACATTGACATGAATGAGATAAATAGAGTTGGTCACACAGGAAAAAATTGTTTCACTGAAGCTGAAACATTCTGACACATCAGTTTTCATGAAGTTTTTGTCAGGAGGTGAAAAAGAAACTATTAATCATTGAATTCTTAAGCATGGCTACAATAACCTGGTTTGAGGAGTCCTATGGAGATCTAGCATTGTGTTCCCTCTGTGACTGATTAACAGCCATCTGAAATGAGAAACTCTGCTCAATAGGAAATGAACTATGGCACCAGAATTCAATTCTCTATACAATATTGCAAGTGGAAAACTATGCCCCAGGAAGTCTGCTTTGACAAAGATTTTCTTTATACTTTGTTTTTAGAGGTATTGTTTTTTATTAACTTTGTATGAAATCTGTCACAATTGGCCCTCCACTCCATCTGAAGTACCAAAGCACTTCTATGTGTAAACGTTTAATAATAGCACTTCACCCATAAGCTTTGTTTAATTCTCAGTTATTTCTGAAACTATGGTAATACATTCAAACATCTCTAGCACACCAGCTAGCAACCAAAACACTGACTGGCTTCATCCTTTTCCGTCAAAGTTTAAAAGGGCATGATTCCTTCTGAAAATCAGAAATTGCCAACACTGCTTGCAACCCACAGACCCTTTTTTTTTTAATTATTATTATTATTATTATTACATAGAACTTCAGCAGTGAGAACTTAAGTCTCATGCTGTTTCTTAAAAAGAATTGGAGCTCATACCATCTTCTTTGAGCTGCCTAAAAATTAGGCATGCTGTCATTGCTCTAGACTTCTTTAGTGTCAGTGAAAAAAGTTACATCAAAAAGATAATTTCACCTACTCTAAGACAATGATAGTACATATTTATGTACTTACATTTTTATTCACCAAGAGTATCCCTGTTCATGTTACCTGCATTGGGAGCCTAAACAATTAATGTAAACATGATACTGAACTTTTGTACACCTGAAAACTGATAAGAAGCACTCTGCTGTCTCATTCTGATCGTATTGCCTATTTTTAAAGGGAATTTTCTTTGTGGGAAATCACTCTAATTTCCAGTTGTATATTAGTAACTCTCTTGCTGCAATTCTTGGCTGCTTCTCAATCAAAATTTCTGATAATTCCCATTTACCAGGCTTTGGTTCACTCCAGAGACAGTTTTAAGCCAGAAAATATTTGAGGAGTGCATTTAATGCCACTTAATGGAACCAGTCTAGAACTAATTTGAAGGTTGAAAACATAAAATCAAACAAAGAAAGCATTTGAAATGTGTATAGCATGCATGTCAGATCCTCAGCATCAGATTTTGCAGTCTGTAGTAGACAGCTACAACACAGACGTCAGTTTCTCAGCATCAGTGTTTGTGCTAAAAACCTACTTCTGCCTGTCCAAACTGTTGGCTACTGTGTCATAGTCATAGAATTGGAGGTCACAATAGCTCTTCTGATTTCCAAATCATGTTTTTGCGCTACTTGCACCCTGGTATTTATAAAGAAATCTTTGTGTATGTCAAAAGGGTATGTCAGGGGCATATGCCCTGATCAACTCGGGTAATGTAGCACACAACTGCTATTCAGTTTAGATACACGGTCATTTGCAGGCTTACTTTTCCACACCATCACTTCTGCAAATAAGTGATACAAAACACATATTACAAAACAATGCGTTTGATTTACAGAAGCAAAAGTAGATGTATTCATATGATGTACTCACATATGAAAAGGGATTTCCATAGGGTTGCTTGTGAAAAACCAAATGCATGAAAATTTGGAACATAGTTTCAATGTATGGTCATGCTCATAGCATGTATTTCCCACTTGCCTCATTCTAGAACACTGTTTCTGGTACACTTTGATGCTCTTGCTCACAGAGCGTCTAACTCAGTAAGATGATGAGCAACACCTGACAGAATAGTCACAGTTACTGCTGGGTCTTGTAGGAAGGGCTGTGGCTCAGCTACTTGGAGGAGAAACCTCACACACGAAATAGCCCATAGTGCCAAGTTTCAACAGGAGTGCTGCATAGCTTTTTAGTGACACTGCTTGCCTCACTGAGAGGAAACTGTGTGCAAAGTTAACTCAGGCTGAGCAGAAATGTGAGAAGTAATACTGCAAATTTACTTTCCAACCCTAGTCATGACTGTAAGTCTAGTTTCAGGCCATGGCACCAAAAAGTGGTATTTCTTGCATTACAGCTTACAATCAATGTGCTTTTACCAGTAACTATTATTGCAGTCATAATTAACTTTCTCCTGCTTCCAGTTTTGAATTGGAATGGGACAACAAGGCAGCTTCTGTGCACTTTACAGATTATGACAATTTGAATTTTTAAAATGTGAACTTCATAAAACTTGTTATGATTAAAACATACAAATCACCCCTTTTCCCATCAGTCAAATACAACACAGTAGAACTTGTGCATGAATGATACAATGAAATCATTAAGCAGCTCTGATTCACATTTTTTAATCAAGAAAAAAAAGAAATAAACCAGAACTGCTTTGAAGTATTCTACCTCATCTGTTATTTTATGGGTAAAACATTTATTACATTTACAAATGATTTACTGCAGAATTTTTCCCTAAGGTGTTTGCAAATTTGATGTCACTATGGAAGATTAATGTGTGTTTAAGCAAGCTAGAGTAGCCTAATATAATTACTTAGGACAATTCTTAAATAATGCTTTACTGACTGCTCAGCAATTAAATGCATTGCCTTAAGCAAGATAAACTAATATGTGACGTTGTGGATTTTATCTGACAAGAAGACGTTTATTTTCATTCCCTTGTCATTGTCTTTTAAAAGCTTCAGGTGTACAGTAAAGTTAGTGTGAGTGAGATTTAGCAAAGGGGTGTGTGTGTGAAGGTGAAACACAGATGCATATCTGATGTGAGGAATTACTGAAATGAAGGCACAGAATACTGAGACTTTTGAGGGGCTGGTAGAAATAATGGTAAATTGATTTGCATGTGGCCAGATGCTGAAATCCCATCAGGGCAAGGTGGGGGGCAGCAGCTCCCTGGGACCACAGGCATTAGAAGCTCTTCTGGGCAGGGCAGGGCAGGGCAAGTCGTGGCAGCCAGGGCCTGAACCACCACCCGGCCATGAGCAGGGCAGCCAGGGGCACTGGGGCAGCCAACAGGGCAAGGCCAGGCCATGAGCCTGCAGGGCAGCCCAGTTTGGGGGCCCATGGCCAGGCAGGGCAGGGCTGTGGGGAGCGAGAGATGACCCACAGCTGTGGCATTGCTGGGGCAGGAGCTCATGACCCCTGGGTCCCAACATGGGGATCTGGGCCTTGGGCAGGAGAGGGTTGGGGGGTTGCTGCAAGCACTGGGGCAGGGAAGGTCAAGGCTGGTGGTAACCTCAGGGCCAAGACATAGAATTCAGAGACAAACATTAATAATACAGTGAAAAGTCTATTGATCTTAATACAATGGCAGATAAAACTAGTTATCAGTATCTTTCAACTTAGTTTTAATATGCAACAAAACTGTAGCTGTGGCCATAAACACCTCAAACACCAAATCTACTGGTGCTGTTTTGTTACTTTGTCAAACAAAAGTTCCTCCAGTAGTCACCATCAGACAAAACATTAACTCAGCTCCTGGCACTAACTGTATTCCTTTTGAATAGTCCCAGATATTGTGGCTATAGGGACTGAGCTAAATATATTCCATTAGTCTTGAGCAACCACCCCTCTATTTACTCTGTTAACCCATGGAAAAATTCCTGGGTATTTTGGACAGCTTTTAGCCTGTACGTTGCACCTGCCAGCTATATAGCACAGTCTTGGTTACACTTGCAAGAATTTTAGATGCAAAAAGTGAAATTTCTCTAGCTTCCCACAGTACAATGTACATGAAAATGGTCAGCCTAACTGACCCTTTACATACAGTAGAAAGATGCACCAAGAGGGTGTGTATCATTCATTAAACTATTCTGATTATCAGGCAGTCCGTTTTGGAGGACAAAATCTGCACCATAAAAAGGACTAGATAAATATTCCATTAAAATAACACCTTTCCATTGCAAATGGCATTTTACTGCATGTTGCACAAGATGCTGAATTACTGCTTTATCGCCTACTCAAAGAGCAAAACCCGTTACATCTATTCATCCATGGATGAACGTACATTAATGCAATGCTGCTAATAGTTTTCTCTGTGTGAATAGTTTCAACATACTTTCCAATGAAAAACAAAATCAAGCTCCATTTAGTATTTCCATTAGCTTTTGTTTGCCACATCTATTTATATCTGGAAATTTTACATCTTTTATGTTTAGATATTTTTCAAGTGCTGTGTGGAGAACTTTCTGTTCCATTTGAACCCAATTCTGAATTTATTATTGATTTCAGTTGCACAAAACCTTGCCTATTGTTTATTCAGGAGATACTTTTTTTTCTCAACGGAACATTATATGCAGTCCAGAGAAGGTGCAGCATTCTGTTTGTATTTACTAAAAAGTTGAGGGGTTTGTCGAGTATGGTGTAGGCAATCTAAAGCCCTAACAATATTAGAATACAAAGAACATCAAAGTGACTAGGAATGGAAAGAAATAATTTCCGAAAGCATCTGATGTATTTGTCAGGAAGAAAAGGGTTAAGAGGATCAGAAAGTGATTTTAGCCAATTAGTACTGTCATCTGGGACACAGAAACAACTGGAGAAGAGTTACAATATAGTATTAACTGTTTTGATCTTTTTTTTTTTTTTAAAAAAAGGCATACAGCAAAGTCATGTAATTCACGTACATGTGAAAATCTGATCTGTGCATTCAGATTTCTTTGCTGGTTCCTTCTCCACATCTAATTTATTGAATACCTCTGCTATGAAAATTTTAATATACTGGCTGTATCAAAGCTCAGTCTCATCAGCTACTCTTCAAGTATTCACCATTCAGAAAGACACAGCTATACTTCTCTGGTCTGACATATGCCAGAAAGTCCAGGTGAGCAGACGTAGTGGTGAGTTGTTGACAGGAGATATAAAGTGAAAAATGCAGGGAGGTAATTTAATTTACAAGAACTTGCAATATACCAAACTTTGTCTATGTATTTTCAAGATACTTGTCAGAATTTCCTTGTTTGGCAAACCCTTCTACTCCAGCGAATTAGTAGAAAGACTGCTGTGAGAAGAAAAAAGCCCTAACAATACTTCTACGAGATCTATCTTCCTTCAGCTTTCAACCTACTAATTCAAGGGGAGTACACCAATGTACTTGCAGAGCAGTGTTAACTGCTGTAACTTCTAAAATAAAGCTAATATTCTGTATCACTTTGTAATAGTAAGGAAGCACTACCAAAACTACAGGAAAAAATGCTCTGTGGTATGGATACACAAATGATATTGAAATAGGGATGGGCAATTAAAAAAAAAAGAAAAAAGAAAAAAAAAAGGTTGAGAATTTACTTTGAATAATTTATCCAGATTTTTCTAGAAAAAAATAATGAAACTGTAAAATATTCAGTTCCTCCTCTAAGGCTTCCAACTTATTTCTCAAAGAAACCGCTACTCTTTATTTCTGCCTTCTTTAGTAATAAGAAAACACAAAAATTTCTCTTATTTTCTTCCCCAACAGAAGCATGGGTTTTGTAATAAGTGAACAACTGGCAATTCTTACAGTTTCACAAGCATCTACAGGAATATTAACATTGAGGGTGCATGCTCACAACATGCATCAGCAATTTGTTTAACAGATATGGAGGCACTTTTTGTTCAAAATAAATTATTTCGGTATGTTCAGATAACTAACAGATCCAGCCTAGATCACTGTTTTCTGCTGACAGTACTTGCTTTCAGTTAGGAACAGTGAGAACAGCTCAATCCCAAATAGCTGTGTGTCACAACAGTCATATCTAATAAAAATTCAGGAACTGGGTATCTGGAGCAACAGGGCACCCTTCATCATGTCAGAAGACTCAGTTTAGAGGGCAACAGTGGTTATGTGCAGAGAAGAAATGAAAGATTCACTTGAGATTAACCAGCATTTTTTTGGAAAGGGAGAGATGACCAAAAAAAAGCCCCTTCCAAATTAAAATTTGTCAGAGTGATGAAATGGATGTCAATCAGACCTAAAAAATTATGGAAATTTTATATAGTGTGTTAGCACACTATGTTGGTTGCAAGGGAGCAAATGGATATTCAAAGAGACTGAAGTTTTGTCAGAGCTGTACTAGCTATGTGATTCTGAGTTCCTGAGTAGTTGGCATAAATTCTTAGGAAAATCTATTGGAGATGTTGACTTTGGCAGAAAATTACGTCTATCTGTTCTGCTTCAAGACACAAAGAAACAGTTTATGAAATGATTCAGAGGCAGCTATTAATGGGGGCTGGAATGATTAATCTAGAGATGTAAATCAGAACCAGAATTTGTACCTGTATGCTCCAGTACCCCAAGCACGTATGAAAAAACACTTTAAAAACTAACTGCCTATAAACTGTTATTTACGGATATGTATTTCTCTGCATTAGTATGCAGAGAATAAAAATTCAGGTATTGCATGGCATCAGGACTGTTAGTATAAAACACAGTGGTTTGAAAGAAAGCTGCAGCCTTAAGCTATGATTGCATGGAAGCAGGAGATGAGTTAGATTGACTTCTGAGCAGGCCGTTTCCAGATGGTGGAAGACTTTTGTCCCAAGAACAAAGAATAATACTTGTTCTCTAGTTAGGGATGGAAAGGACCTGAAGATCACCTAGCTCCAACCCCCCTGCCCCCTGACATGGGCAGGGACACCTCACACTAAACCATGTCACCCAAGGCTCTGTCCAACCTGGCCTTGAACACCACCAG
>WYDI02011740.1:0-76846 GCA_009867235.2 Psittacus erithacus
TGTCCCTGCCCATGGCAGGAGGGTTGGAACTAGGTGATCTTAAGGTCCTTTCCAACCCTAACTATTCTATGATTCTAATTCCTTCTACTGCCCAGCAGTCTTCCCACACAGTCCCTCGTGGCGCTTCACAATACTTTCCTGCCTCCAGGAACCACTCCCTTCCCCATTCTCCCCTCCACTTATTTTCCAGCTCTTGTGGAAATGTTGCCACCTTTAACTGCCCACTGAAATACTGTCACTCATTCTCACTCTTCCATCTCAGCAGCAGGGCTAAAACTGGCCTGAAGTCTTTGGAAGAGTGCAAAATACATGTGCCTACTTTAACCACATGATTGAATGCTAGCTAAATGAGGGAAAGATTTTCTTTCTGAAATAATGCAGCATCACTCAAAGAACTTTTAGGCCTTTTGACTGTATAAATAACCTTTTGCACTTCAAGGGTCATTAGATCACTATAGTTTGTAATACAATTATAATCAGCACTCTGCTCTTATGGGCTGCCTGGTAATTTGCTTGTTAATATATTAGCACAAAGCATTGATCAAATAGCTAATCCAATCACACGCTTGTTATTGATCTCTTATTGAGTATCCTGCCAGTGATCACTTTTTGCTCAGGCACAATCAATACGAAATGCCAAATAGGCTCTCCCACACCTAATGAGCTTATGAAATAAACCAAACATTTTCCTTTGCCCTCAAGGCTAGGATCAATTGAGAGCTTTTAGAGCAAAATTCAGATGACTTTTTCATCAGCTTTTCCCCTTTCTTTTTGCAAGCATGCAGGTTTGCATTAAGACCTCTATCTAAGACTTTCGTTATAATTTGAGGACATCTGAAAAGCAGCTGCCATGTCTGAAATACTCGAACAGCTGTAAACAATAAATCACACTGGTGAGGAATTCTGGGCTGCACGTTGGCATGTGGTCTGTCAAGCCAAAAAAATAGAGACATACAAAAGATCAAGAGATCAGGGGTACCTGAAGTCTACAAAAAAAATGAACTTGTCCCATATTTCACCCCAGAGAGCCATATTCTGGAGGAAGGCCTATGCAGCATTCTTTTGCAGGAGCATCATGCCTTCATCCATGAAGGTGGGGGGAGGTTTGGGGGTGCTGCAATGAATTAGACATGAGCCTTTTCATACTGCTGCTATTGCATTAAGGAGATTCCAGTATCAGCTAATGGAATTTCACACTGCAGAGAGAAATTCTTGCTGATGAAAAGCACACCCAGATTATGCAGGAAGAAACAGTATTTCAGTTACATGCAGAAGTGCCAAATACTAGCTCTTTAACTTATAACAGTTCCCAGTTTCTTACCATGCAACATGTGAATGTGACCACAGTGGATTTACAGTTACTCAGGGAAGAAAAGAGTGAGAGAGAAGGTAAGAGAGAGATATTTTAGAAGAGGTTAACTTTTACTTATTGCAAGAATTTTATAACTTTTATCAGATGTCTTTTCAACTAAACCAGCTTATAAAGTGTTTGAAGAAAGTTCTTTGGAAGGAACATTTTTCGATTTAGTCAGCAAAACAATAGTACTGTAATAGTAGCTTCTATTAGATCATAAAAAAAGAATGCAAGATCCTTAGATCTTAAATATCATTGCTTCAGCTATTACTATTAGCACTATTTTGCATAGCTAGGTTGTATTTTCACTTTAATCACTTTTATTCTATGATCTTGTTTTGATTATTATGCTTACTATTTTCCTCATTACTGTACCAGATTTAAATTACAAAGAGACACAATCTGAATGTAAGCCAGGTACAGATTTAAAATCTTTAAAAGCATTTGTTACATGCAAACATGCAATTTAAAACCATTACCAAAATCTGATTACTTGCCTGGGGAAAAAGCAGTTCAGCTAGAAACATTGGTGATATTTTTTCAGAATTTTTCTTTTGAATTACTTACAACTATGCCTTACAGAAATATTTGCTTGGCAGACTTTCGTGATGTGAGATGAAAATGAGACAATCTTGTGAATCTTTATATTGCAAGTTTCCACTTTCTGTTTCTATGCAATCCTTGTAATAACCAACTTTAAAATCTTTACTGATGAGGCTGGACCTTAGGTAAGAGGACTTTCATTTACATGACAAGACTCATGTCATTAATAAGTTTTACGATGTCAGTCTCCACTGAAAAATACTTTACCTCTGTGTTTCACCGTTTTTTTGTCTCACTGTCTATACTTATTGTCAAGCTTTCCTTCAGAGTGATTCAGACAGTTCCTCCAGGTTTAAGCTACATGTGCTTCCCAGGATGGTTTAACACTGACAACATTCCTGAAAAGACTGTGAGAAGACCAAACTGGGTATGGACAGCATTCACCTTCAACCTTGACAGGGCTCACCTTCTCAAACATGTACCTGCAACTTCATGTGCAAAGAACCAGTGGTCTGGTGGCTGCAGCACTCCTCATGTTGGTTAAGACATGTTTATTGGAAAAGACACACATCCCCAAAGTAGCGCCTGAACCTATAGGAACACCACAGCTGGCCCAGATGATAGCATAGGGCACATGCTCAATATGTTATTCACTCTGCTCAAGAAAAAAATAGCTGTGCACAGTTAGGAGTCACCTTTTACCTTTTAGTTTGGAGATAAGGGACTGCTCTCTGAGTGGGATGCCCATGGCTGATCAGCTGGCAGCTGCGTCTTCCATATGCAAACTTAAACCAAGAGAAACTCCACTAAGTCAATTGACTTAGGGTAGTATACATGCAATCTGAGTTCAGGGCAAGTGTGTAAGAACTGCTTGGATGAGTCAAGAGTCAAGCCTGCAAAACTGATGATATGACAAAGTGTCATGGTTTAAGCCTAGTCAGCCATGCAGACTTGCTCGCTCACTCCTCACACTTCCTTTCCCAGCTCCCAGGGGGATGGGAAGGAGAATCAAAAGAATGTAACTCCAGCAGGCTGAGATAAGAACAGTAACTAAGGTACAACACAAACCACTGCTACTACCACCAATAATAATAATGATAAGGGAAATAACGAGGGGAGAGAATATGGCCACTCACCACCCACCGACCAATACCCAGCCCAACTCCAGCAGTGATCTAACCCTTCTGGATTACTCCCAGTTTACATCCTGGGCATGATGTGCTGTGGCATGGAATACCTCTTTGGTCAGTTTGGGTCAGGTGTCCTGTCTCTGCTTCCTCCCTGCTTCCCCTCCTCCCTGGCAGAGCATGAGACTCAGAAAGTCCTTGATCGGACTAAACATTCTAAGCAGCAGCTAAAAACATCGGTGTTATCAGCTCTGTTCCCAGGCCGAAAATCAAAACCACAGCACTGCACCAGCTACTATGGAGAAAAATGACTGCTACTGCTGAACCCAGGACACAAAGTTTCTCTATGTACAGCATTTGCTAACGCAAACAGTAATCTAGTGCTGCAGCTCTGCTTTCAGCTAAATCACCTACTGATCAGCTGCATGACTACATTTATGCAAATACTCCAATTTTGCAAGCAGCTAAAGGTAACTAACAAAGTTAGAGAGATATGCTATAAAATGTGAGTATACATCCTTATTAAGATACCCAAATGCATCTGAAGGAGTGAAACAGAACTGGTGACTGGGCTGGAAGGAATGCCATATGAGGAAGAGCTAAGGAGGTTGGGTTTGTTTGGAGGAAAGAAGGCTGAGGGGTAGCTTTTTTGCTCTCTACGGCTTCTTGAGAATGCCAAGTGGAGAGGGAGGTGATAAGCTCTTCTCCCTGGTATGCAGTGGCATGACGTGTTCTGATCCGTTCAGTTCCGTTCTGTTCTGTTCATCTTACAATTCAATTGAAAAATTGATCTCTCATATATAATTGGATTACTCAGCTTGGTTTGTTGTTCAAATGGCTATTTAAACTCTTTTTGAAAAGTAAAGTTTTTCTTCTTTTAAAAAATATTTTCTAATTGGCATCTCTCAGAGGGAGGCAATGCCCAAATTCTGTATCACATCATGTCCTCGCACTATTGCACTCTCAAGTCAGCAATTATTTAGGTTTTCAACAGTACATATTTATTCTTTGGTGTTACTCTGGAGGTGCAATCAAGCCCTTCCGTCTAACTGCAAAAAAGGCTCCACATACATTTTACTTAAAAGATTTATTGTGTAAAATGCAAAACATCATATCCATGGTGGGGGCAAAAATGGGAGAGATTTAGTAGTCTGGAAGCATGGAGAGTTTCTAAATTCCACACCTTTCTCAAAATCTAAAAAGAAAGACTTCCGAAATTTTTTTCCCAATACTTTCCTAATCGAACCCCAGAATACCCTTGATCAACAACCAACCAACTTGCTACACTTTTTGTTAACCACATTTTCCTGCTGTACAGCTCTCTGAAACAAGTATTAAAAAGTGGGAAGTGACCATGAATATTTTTCACTTTGAGATGAAACTCTTGTAGTCATCTGGCAAAAATAATGTGAATTAATCATAGAAGTGTGTTTATGACAGTAATAGCTCTCCATCTTTTTCTCCTTACTCAGCCAGTAACATCCTAAATTGTTACTGGAACTGCACATATGAAATCATTGCTAAGGCACCGGGAAAGAGAAGTTTCATTGTTGTTGGGGTTTTTTCAAATTATGGTTCATACCTCCTTTCACATCAACTTAATTTGGACAGCATTTTGTGCTCTTATGAGCCCTTCTGTACCTCTTGGGGAAAGAAATTATTAGAAGTGTACATTTCATATTAGATCTTTTTACAGAAAGTGTGTAGGTATGTATAACAACTAATAGCTGGTTTCTTGTAGCTGGGGAAACTGAAACATAAACCAGTTTGAGTTTGTCTTTTTGTGACCTGTTGTGAACAGCTTCTTTGTTCTGTAGCTAGTTTATACTTTAAGGTGCACTTCACTAGTCTATATATATTATATATATAATTAGACATTTTAAGTTAGAGAAGATGAAAATCAAATATTATACACATTGCTTTTCATAGAAAGAGACTAAATCAATAAAAATAAAGATCCAACACCTAAAAATGATGCTTTTCATATGGATTCACCCACTGCACTCCTTTAACACCCATCTGGGAGAGAGTTTTCTTGCCTTCCTGGCAAGTAACTGATGCTACTTTCTTCAAAGTACTGAAAAATTTTTGATGAAAATGAGGACCCTTGTAAGATAGCTGGAACCAGGTTTTACCATAATCTTTTTAGTCATATATTTTATCATTACTTGAATTTGCATTGTTCCTGGTTATTTCTTCAGCTTTGATGCAATCTATTCTGAAGTTCTATCATTGTAATAAAGTAGCTTAATTCTGTGAATACAAAGGCTAATTGGCTACACATTGCAAGGCTAAGCATTGTGTCAAATGCAGAAAAAGGTAAATCAGTATGTTAGCATTTTCATGGTGGAATGACAGTGATAATGAGACCGGGATGACAAATTTACTTAAATAATCTTAATATGTTAGAAACATAAGCATAAGTGGGAATATTTATTTCTCACTTGCCTGTGAAAACTGACAACAATGTTAAGCTTGGCCAAATACAACAAGGCATGCACGTGTAGCAAGAAGCAATGAAAATGCTCTTTTTCCCCAAAGCATTTAGATTAATGTTTTTCTAAAGAGGATGTTAAGAAAGCAATTCTCTGCTTTGATCTGAGTATTCACCAACATTTGGTATAGAACACTGCATTCAGTCATTATCTATTTCTTTGTCTCAAGAACAAAAAATCACAAAGCCATGTTCAGCTCAGTTCCCTTGTGAAACAAAGGCATTAGATGGATTATCAGAGATGTACTCCAGGGGAGGCTGATGCCTCTAGAATGTCAAGAAGGTTCAGAGAAACAATGATTCCAAACGCAAAGCCTTTCCTTCATGTGATATGATAGCGGTAAAAATTAAAGATGTGGAAATGCTAGTATGAAAATCTGCAATGTTGTTTTGTATGTGCTGCTTTTGTAATGCATATTTGAAAACGCATTGTGTATGAAAGAACTTCCTAAAAATAAATCTGTGCATTAACAGCTAAAAATAGCCATTTATATAATTATGATAAACTTCTGTTCTTTCAATAACATTATGAAAGAAATCAATAAAATGTATAGAATTAGTCACTACTCTGCTTCTTATCCACAATATTTGAAAAACATTAATGTCTTTTAAAATAACTTTTAAATATTCTTTTGTTATTATAGATAATATTCCGTTTACGGAGCAGCATGCTGGTTTAAAACTATTATCCAAACACATTAAATTAG
This sequence comes from Psittacus erithacus, assembly GCA_009867235.2. Lineage (NCBI taxonomy): Eukaryota > Metazoa > Chordata > Aves > Psittaciformes > Psittacidae > Psittacus > Psittacus erithacus. Next base: position 6,226 of record WYDI02011740.1, read on the forward strand.
CTACCAGAACTCTCTAATGCAGTTAGCAAACTGAAGGCTGTGGAATACCTTCAGAAAACACATTAATTAAATATCAATGAAAAATATAAAATGTCCACATTAGACACTCAACTTAGATTTTAAGACATTGAAAAAGACAGGCTTCAGACTTACTAGTCCAAAAAAAACAGCTCAAGAAAGCCTGAAGGTATATGGTGAAGCAATTTCATTACCTTCCTAATAATTATGACACAGGAGACATCTGAAAAGCTTCTGATGTGCCTTCCTTCAGCTTTCCTTCTGGACCTGTGCAGAAGTACACTACTTTCAAAATCTAGACATATATTTGCTGTATGGAACTAATATAAACTTAAGTGAAATTTCTATTGTAATCAATTACTCTCTACAGAAACAGTGCTCAGGCTGCAAGCCAGGACTAAGACATCTACTGGCTAGTCTGAATATCCTAGCCATCATACCATCATCAAATATAAGCCTGGGCCCTCCTGACTTGTTCTTCTGATTCCATAACTGATACACTCCATGGTGGCCAGTGTCAATCAGATAAAAGAAAGATGTCTCTGAACCACCGTCTGAATTGAGTACAGCACATGCTTGTCAGGCAGAGGATGTAAGAAATATTTATGTTCTCAGATAATGGAGGGAACTGAAACTCACTTTCTGCCTTCTGAGGCAGTTGCTGAAACCACTTTAACCCTCTGCTTTTCCCCTTCAGCAACGTTCTGTTTGTTATTAGCCTTTTGTAACACACAGACTTTGTGCTGTCTGTGCTAGACTCATTGTTACCAGCGCTGGGTCTAGTGTTTCTCAGGGCTAAAGTATTCATTCCTGTTTTCCAGCTGGATCATGGTTGAATTCAGGGAGAATTTGGTCACCCGGCTGCTCAAGTCAAAACATTTATGTATATGTACAAAACGTGCACTCAAAGCATCTAGCAAAATTTCAAGACCACCAGCAAGCTATCTGGAATGCTGTAGGTCTCTCTAGAGGAACTTAACATTGCAGATAATCACTGTAAATCACTCCAGTGGTTTAGGTTCCAGCATTATACAAAAGCCCCAATATGAGTTGATTTTGTAAGATTTATCTCATATTATATGTGTGCTTAAAGCCTAATCTGCAGGTTTTTATTTTGGATCAGAAGATATTGGGGTTTTTTTCCATGTTGAAAAATAATTTATTCCATAACTAATTCTATTATCATCAGTTCAGTAAGCCTTGAAGGAAGCTGACACTTGACATCCATTAAAAGGGTGAATGGCTGGCTCTATCCAGAGGGTTTTGTTCACTCCTAATCACACAAACTCACACAAAAATCAATGGGAGCAACCAAGTCAAAAGTTTAGAATTCACTGTGTATTGAAATCTAATGGCTGGGTTTTTACTATTATTATTATTAAATTAAAAAACCCAAACAAACAAAAAAACAAACAGAAAAAAGAAAACACGCACAGCTCAATGTAGTCTCAAACTTTCCTGTAAACTTTTAGAAAATGTTCTCCTATTTCTACTCAGAGATTCATTTGATGTTAGAACCAGTAGACTATTGCAATAGAAAGGCTAAGTACATTTCAAGTTATTGCTTCTCTTTAAGTGAAATTTGTAAGCATATACATCTTGAAGACTTTGAGTTCCAGCTTGAAAGACTGCAGACTTAAATTGTAGCAAAACATTAAAACAATCTGAAAAATTAATTTCAGAATTCAAAATCTTCATGTTCTTTGTCCACAATATAGTTCTACTATACAGTAGTTTCAAAGTATGTATTTTCTAAATTAAAACCATTTGTGATTACATACACAAGGGAGGCTGCAATCACACACTAATGCACAAATTTATGCCTCAATGTGATTCAGATTAATAGCAATTTAAGAATTAGAAGGAACATAAAAAAAATGCCTGTCAGTCATTGGCATAGGACAGCTTCTTTGGATGTCTATATATTATTCTAAAATTAGGATACAGATACAGAAGCTAGCCAGCTGAGGTGCCAGCAGTCATTTGATTGCAGAACCATACAGCTCTCTCTCGATCTAATATAACTGCATTTCTCATGCCTCAGCTTCACGGTCGCCTTATGCAGTGCAGTCCCATAGGTTTTCTTCCTCTTAAATATGTCTACATTTGTTCCACCTTGGGAGCATATGCAGTATATCCTACAAATCACATTTACAGTGAAAAATAAATCTCTCCCCAACACAGCAACAAAAAAATAACTGCTGCCAAAAAAAACAGAGCCAGGGGGAATCCCCAAACAGTCTCTTTGGCCATTAGCCCTACTTAAGAATGACTAATCAGAAAACTCAGATACTTTGGACCATCTCCATTTTACTCACTGAACCAAGCAGAAATAGGAATTTCAGAGTCAAACCTTCTGCTGAGCCTGCCTTGTGTTAAAATTCCATGCTGAGATCTACCAGCACGGCATCATCTGAAGAAAAATTTGTCAGGACCTAGAAATACAGGGAGCAAAATACATATTTTCCAACATAAATTCATGGCTGACAAAAGCTGCAAATCACTGCTCTGATGTGCTCACTGAAAGAAGTTCTGTTTAGTGAATTCTCACCACAGTCTGCAGCACTCAAATGTCCAGCCATCCATGAAGCAGAAACCACACAAACCCCAGAAACACACTAGTGTAGGCTTGTCTCATAGAGTTCTCTGTAGAAAGATTAATATCTAATATTTTAAAATGTATCTTGGCAAGAACAGTTGTGCATTAAGATTCCAGTAAAATTTTCTGAATACGGCTTCACAGAAGAAAAGCAGAACTCCTTCTGCACGCTTATATGTTAGCAGCTCTACAGATAGCCTCCACAGTACTGATTGCCGTTGACACAGTCACAGTGAATCTTTTATTTGAGAAGGAGATATTCTTCAGTGAATCCCTCCAATAAGCAATAACAAATACTGTGTGTTCTTGGTTTCCTGCTGGAGTGGTAATGGGCAGAAACTCAATGTTATTGTTGCCATATGTCTCTACAGTCATATTGATTTAATTGGTTGTCATAAAAATTCTGACAAGAGGGAAGCCAGTTCATAGCTGGGTATGGGCCAAAGTGCACTGGTGAATGGACTACTTAGATCTCTCAAGAGTGTCTTTCCCTTCTACCAGCGTCATTGAACTGGTTATCTTGTCCATAATCTAGAAACAAGCCATTTTATGGATGGAAATGCAGGGCATTTACTTTTGGATCCAATTTGTCATACATAATGGCAGAAAATCTTATCCTGTGTGGAAACTATCTGTATCAAAATATAAATTCCCTGAAAGTAAAAATGTTTTCACTGAGGGCAGCAGATGGACTGCCTCATCATTTGTCTCCATATCACCCATCTGTAAATCTGTGCTGTATTTAAACTACTTCAGTCTTTCCTTAACATCAAAAGACAACCACATGCAAGAACATCTATATTACATAACAGAATATTTAGCACTTGCATGAGAACTGTCATACAAGAAGCTTAATACACTCTTACATATCTGTGGTTTACTGCAGGGCAGCGTTGCTGCCCACATTTTATGGAAAGGGAAGACAGAGATGCTAGAGAAATGGTGTGACTTGGCTATGGTGTGAGGTAAAACCAGGAGTGGAGCACAAGGGCTATGCTTTCAGGCTATGTGCTTTACTAAGAGAATGGTCCTCTTTTTTCCTGCCACCCTGGCTCTGGAGTGGTCTGAAAGCATTCACCCTGTTTGAAAGAAGAAAACCTTCCCTCCATGTTCAAAATACAACAGCCAATATATACCCTGCATGTTCATCTTATAGCAAGTAGTTCATATAACTAAGGTTCATCCACAAGGAAGTTAGATGCTCAATCTGTGTGAGCAATTGAGGCTGCATCTGTGTTCAGTGTCTTCTCTGGCAGCTTTTTCTACTGTAAAATAAATATGTCTCATAAGCAGAGAGAACCATCCTTTTGCATTGAGAAGAACGCATAAGCGTCATCTAATAAAGGATTTTGAACAATTTTGAAGTAGTCTGTGTATCAGCTTAATGTACTACAGCTTTATTAACACTTTCAGATGCACCACAACTGCTGTTGATTCAACACAGACATATTTTAGTAAAAATGCAAATTTAAAGGTTCAATTGGTAATATTATACATTAATCTTTGAAAAGGACAGACATGAGCTTAAAGACAAATTCATCTTAATTTTTTTATTATCAAAAATTCTTAATGATTGATACTTTTTTTGAAACTGAACTAAAATGAATGTTAAAGTGATGTAAAAATGCTACACTGGACAGTATGCTATTGTGCTGTGTTTGTCTTTTCCTCCAGTAAGAGATTCACCAGATTGTATCAATCAAGGCTGACTATGCAAGACATGCACTGATTTTTTTTTTTATTTATTTTTTTTGTCTCAGAAGTCTTCCAGTGTAGGTAATTTGTAAACCTAGACATTTATGCCCATAAAATTGTACTATGCAATAAATAGATTGGACAAGCTCATCTGAAAAAAATAAAATTAAATTCTTGATTTTCATGCCCTAGTAAATGGTCAGCTAGTTATGAATGAATTTAAATATATAAATTAACATCAACCTACTCCTGAGAGATGATTACTGAAAACAGCATACCACCAGGGCAAGAACTGTACAGTAGAGGAACATTTCCATGCAGCAATTAAGCTGATACCCATTAGATAAGGACAAAGTATAAAAGCCATGAAATTGATTGAACAGATTCTGCACAGCAAATGACTCCAATTTCAAAATATTGAGGTGAACAATCATCTGTCCAAATATGACATTATTAAGCTGAAGAGACTGTAGCTGATTTTGGCTATTATGGCATAAACCTTGAGAAGAATCCATGTCACTAATAAATTTACTGAGTTTTCACCACTGAACTTGAAGTAAAGTGACTTGCCCTAAGGAGTGTGTTTCATGTGATAGGAAAAGCAAATCAGTTAGATCATACTCTTTGGTGAATTACATTTGCGCAATCCTACTTACTTCTGTTGGTTTATTTCAGATGAAAGCTGCTGCAAAGCTGCGTTGAGCATTTGTATGTTAAATGCCTGATGGGTTTTAAATTCTTAAGAGCTTACGACACAGTAGCACAAATATCAATAGCATTAAAGCAATACTAAGCAGTTTATTGAAGCCCTGTTTTTCCCTTGTGAAAGGCTTATCTGAATTTTTTTTAGATGGTGGCAACAAATTATTTTCCGTGAATTCAGATAAACAGCTTCAGATCTCAGCTCTTTTATTCAAAGGTCAAGGTAGTGCATACACCTATTGCTGGCCCCTATAAGAACAGAAATGTCTTTAAATTTTTTGAAGCTAAAAGAAAAGTTTGAAATATTCAAGCAGGAAAAATCAGAGATGTTATTTCACCTTGAAGATAATGCTTGAAATGCTGAGTTTGGACACGCCAATTCAAGGCACCTCCAAAGAAGCACATAAAGTTGTTTACTTTCAAGCAAATGCATGACAGAAGATTTTAACTTTTTCTCTTCAGACCTCACATCCTTATAGGTGTTAACTTGATCTCATATGCACTCAAGCATATTTTTTGTTATTTATCTGCTATTAGGTTGAATGCATGAAGTTGAGGACATACATGAAACTTCAGGGATTCAAGCCCATTACTGTATAATAGTGAGATGATCAAAACCAGCAAATAACTCCTTCCTAATACATCACATGCCCAAAGTACCTGTGTTTTCTATTTAAAAATTGGAGTTGATCAGAATTTTCCTTTTGAAGTCCAGTAAGTATCTCAACATCCCAAATGCACTTTGGAAATTTAGGCTCATTTAGCTCACAGGAGGCTGATTCAAACCCGTCTGCATCCAGTGTTTAGTGCTAGAAGTAGTACAAGAATATGGTCCCAGACTTCATGGGAGCTAAGTGACCTTGCAGGAGACTAATGTCAGCTATTCCTAGACTCACAAGTACTCTCAGGTCCTGCTGAGCTCCTCTATGCCCTGTGGTGTCTCATGCAAGCCAGGAGTTGCCCTTTTAGATAATTTTCTGTGTTTTCCCCTGTACGACACTGTTCCTTATCAGTTATGTCCACTGCTGAGCTGAAGAGCTATGAAATTCAGAGCTGGCCTGTTGCAGTTAAAGCTCTTCTGTATTAAATAAAAGCCAAGTCAAATTACTTGTTTCATGAACTCAGCTGGAAGATTAAACAACACTAATCATTAAACTAGCTATGACCAAATAAAATGCTGCCTTTTCAGTATCACATTTGCTTTGCTGCTTGCATTTTATCCTTCCTATAAACAAAGCCAAGTCCTAGACCAGAAAAAAAAAAAAAAAAAAAAAGAAAAAAACATTATCATTTAGTCTTAAAAAGAACAGCAATTAACCTTCTGCAGAGCTTAACCTTCTCCAGTGGAGTCACCTCTCAGTTATGTTCTTTCTACCTGTCTTTCTCTGGTTTGTGCTGACCAGGCTGACAGTATAGCTCATCCACATTGCTTTTTGCATCACTGTTCTGCAAAACAAAACCAGAAACTGTGTTCAGCAAAAGTATTATTTGAATATTTAAATTCTTAATGTCTTTTGGCTCTTTTAGGTTTTACTCCTGTCCTTATATTTTCCTTTACTTTACTATTTTAGAAAAGGGTTAAATCATGCCAGCAATCAAATAAAGCTCCCAAAATTCGTATTTTGCATTGTTTAGGCAAATCCAAAAGGATACAATACATAATTTTTGTGGCCTCTGAATTGTTTTTTACATTTTTTTAAAAGGGAGAAAAGTCACTGAAAAATGTTAAGTGCCTTTATAATTTAACCAGGACTTATTTGATTTTGATTAATGCTCAGCTTAACAATTTCACCAGCATTTGAAATCAGGTCATCAACATACAATCGTACAGAAATAGGTAAGTGTTACATGCATCTCCGAAGTGCATAGGGCAATTAATAGTTTACAGCCAGAAAGCTTACAATTTTAAAAGAAGAAGCTAAGCAGGGTATCATAATTCTCTATCAGAAACAGTCATCATTATCACTCTTCATAGTCTCATGCCCATGCACTCATACTGCCAGCAGCCACACAGACTGGAGAGCTAAACAAAATAAAAGTTTTGGAAAGTGATCCATAGGCAAAAGACCACAGTTGCTCTCCAAAGATTTCGCTGTTTCTCTGCCTGGAGGATGCCAGAGTGAAACAGAGCAGGACAAGGCAAAAGCCTCCACAGGTTTGCTTGCCCACATAACTGGGAGTGCAGGGTAAATGGCCTCCATTCTCCATTTTACAGGTAGTATGCAGTCAGGAAGCTTCACTTTAATAGACAAAGAGCTACCTTTGGCTAAAAGCCATGAACAAGTCACTTCTGCTTTGTACCATTTTGAGAATTTAATTAGCAAAATACAATTACTTACATGGCACAATGGTCAGCATCATTAGTTTAACACAGTAAGTGAAATGGGCTCTTCAGTTAGCATCAGTGGTTACTTCTTTATTTATTTCATCTGGAAGATGGCACCTCCAACAGTAAAGGGCCCACTAACTTCACAATGAGCCATTGATTCAGTGAGATACAAAGCTTAAATGTCACCTACCGAATGACCAGGACCACTTCCTGCTCCTCCTCTGTCCTTCCCTTGGGTATAACATCTAGCCATTGATCCTGTTTGCTGCTAATTTGGAATCAAATTCAAGAGCCATAAAATACAGAGTCCAGAAAGGTAGCCTTAAAAAGCCCTTAAAATTAAGTTAAAGAAACTAAATTTGTCCGATTCATTTTGGTTTTCAGTATTCAAGTAGTTATTTCCTCTAAATGTCACAAATGCATATTTGAAATCTTTCCACAGTTATGAAATTATATTTCCAGCACACAGAAAGAATCCCTACTTTGATTCTTTGTTACAACATTAGTTTGCATGTGCATTAAAGTTTAGTTGTCCTGTCTGCATTTGTCAAATTCAGAAGTAATTAGCAAATATCTTGAGTATGTTGACAAAAAAGTCAGTTGTGTAAGTAATGGGCAACATTGGACGAAGAAAATGGGAGCTGCGCTTGTCAGCATGAGGGATTTCACTGCAGGAGAGTTGCTGTGGCTTTCATTATTTCAACAGTCAATGGATGTTGCTATAGAAACTACCTAGTTAGCAAGGATGTAAGCAAAAGAAATATAATAAAAACAAAACTAAAATAATGAAAGGATAAAAAAACAAGGATCTATCCAATAACTTAAATTCATTTATTGGTTTTATCTTTCAATTTTAAAACCATATTCCTTTTATGATATTATACATTCGTATATCACTTTTATTTAAGTCCCATCATGTATTATAAGACATAATAATCAAAATAAGCATCAAACCAGAACCTTTTCAATATCAGGAATGAAATAACATTGAGTTATCTGTGTACATAAAAATAGTATTTGGCTTCATAACACTGTATTAACCCTCCATAAATACTATTGAGTAATTATAATATCTCTTGTATGATGTATTATCTTTGCTCAGAAGAAAAATAACATTTTAATATTTAAACTAGCTTTTATATGTGCCAGAAAGTACCTGCAAATACAGTTACCTGCCTAAAGTGTGCACATGTTGATGATCACCTGCATAACAGGTTGGCTTCTATTCAGTGCATGTCACAGTTTATGCTGATTTGAATATTTGCACTTTATGAATGAAGTCTGAGACTCTTTTCTATTTTGGATAATAAAGCGAATAGCCAAACTTGTTTTTATAAAGAGAGCTTGAGATCTTACCATTATAAAAAGAAGGATGCATATGACAGGTGATCATACATCATTCTTAGTTTATACAGAATCTATGGGCTATATTCTGTGAATATATTTTTGTTGCTTTTTCCATAGCTATATTGTCCTTTAAATTAATTTCTGTTGTGTATCCTCCCAGTAACCAAACATGTTGATTTTTTCTTTTGGAAGCAAATACAACAAATTTATACAGGAAGAGATACACACCAGAACTCACAAATCTTTCCTATTCCTTTAATCAGGGTTGAGCAGCATAGCCCTGAGCTTTTCATTCCAACTGCTGCCTGGCTGGAGGATTTTTTAAAAGATGAACCCACAGTATTAATTGCCAAAAAGATTTACTAAATAGGCAAAAGCCAAGAAAATGAGAAAATCTGATATATCAAGATGAAAACTGCACCAAGTAACCAAAAGCAACATAAGCATTAGTGTCTTAAGACAAAGAAAAGCAGCTTGGGGAACATACCAAATCACACAGCATTTGCCCTCTACTCAACTGCAGTTCGTTCATCTAGTGATCACAAATAAACCTTTCATTATCGTATTGTTTTCCAGGTCTGTGGAGAAAAAAAATGCCAACATATAGAAATGATTGCTTGCATTTCCACTGAAAGCCTCGGTGCTTTTAACTCAAAAGTCTCCTGAGAAATGTTGATAAGCTCTTGATAGCAGGTCACATTAGTAAAAAGTATACCAAGTGTTTCATAAATATTTGCATGGGCACTATACAAAAACATGCAAGAATGATTAAACTGAAAGAAAGCATTCAAAAAATATTTTTTTTTTAATAGAGAAAGCAAAAAACCAATAAGTGACAATTTCGATAGGACACTTCTGGTTTGTACTGGTCCATGATTTGGTCAGTTTGGTCATTTTAGCTGGACTATTAAAAGTAATTCTCAGAAAAGACACTAAGTCTTCAAGGGTCTCATTCCCTTATCATCCCAGAGGGCCGAGATTAATGTCTACTCTGGGACTGTGCCAGGAACATGGTCTTTTCTTGTTAGTGTTGCACCTGGAAAAAAGAGAACTATTGTAAACCTCTTAACACACTTTCCTCTTGCCGTGTCTCTCAACTCTGTCACACAATTTGGAAGGATATTAGAACAGACAGAGAGTGCAGAGTTGAAATCAAACAAAAGTCCTTATTCCATGAAAGCTTTGCATATCACAGGGTCTGTGTTATGAAATGGTCAGCCATTTACCCCTGAGTCCTCATCCATTACATCCTCATAAAAAAAGACCATCTTGCAGTTAGAGCTGTGCAAACTGTTGACTGCTGCCTCAATCTAGCAAGACAGAGGAAGTTCACTGCCCAAGCCCACAAGCCCAGTGTACCTCAAAGGGTCCACGCTAAGCCAAGGCAATATATGATAGATGTAAAACCAGTTTGTTTCTTTGCAGAAGAAAATATCTGAGGCTGTCACCTGTGTGCCTAACCTTTGGATTAGGGGTCTCTAAGGCAGAGAAGGCTTAGAACTTTATCAGTGATAGAGGCAGAGCACACTACTGTGGCTGGTGATGAACTCTTGCCAAGATAGAAATTTCTTAGGAACAGACTGGATTTGACAGGACTTTTTGTAAAAGGAAAATAACTGTATGTGGTTTAAGCACCTCTACTTGGTGTTAAAACTGTCTACATTTTATTAAGTGCATCAGTTTCACTGGAAAATAATTTGAATTGACTGAAATCTACTAATACAAAGCTGGTCTGCTGCAAAACCCCTAAGTACATCATTGCTACTTAGCAAAGAAGAAACATTCAAAAAAGCTGTGCAAGATTTGCTCATGGAAAATTCTCTGACACTGAAAAACAGTAATTAATTTTTCTCATCACTTTAGGTAGGTAACTCAGTGTCTGTTTTATAGATAAACAAGCTAAGGCACAAAGGTCTGCATCCATTCTACTCAGTTAACATCATTCAGTGAGGAACCTCACCCAGGTTTGCAGTGTAGCTACTCGAGGAACATGATCAATCCAGGGAAGAGCTAGCACATTTCACTTCTAGATCAAGTAGGGATAATCTGACAAAACAGCTTAATTCAGTAGCCCAAAGCCATGCACCAAGTTAATGACAAACCTCAGAGCAGAACACCGTCCTCAGCTGTTTTGGTGGTGGTATCAGACAGCCTTGAGGACAAGGGCAATCTATAGTGAACAGGTAATAAAATAAAGGAGAATGGAGGCTAATTTTATGTGAATACATTGACCGTATCAGTCTCAGTAAAATTACTCAGGGCCAGAATTTTCCATATTGTTCAATTGTTATCGTGCTTATTGGCACAGCTTTAGCCCTATAGATCAAAGTACTGCCCTGGCAGTATTCTGCTTTCAGGAGGAGATACAGGTTGTGGTCTGTTTCCAATAGGCGCAACAGGGCTTTGTGAGCAGGCTGGTATAGATAAGGTTAGGTTTATGGACATAACTGTCCTGTGCTAATTGATGTTGGGACCAGGGATTAGTCTTGGCCATGTCTGATCTTCAGGTAAAGTTGTAATCATGGTTGTCAGTATCCAATCTGAAAATGTCTTCCTCTGGAAGCTTAATATTTTTTATTTATCCAAGGAAAGCTGAAGAAATGGCCTAAGCATAACCTGCATATTCACAACATTGCAAATTCTTATAATTCTGGCATCTGCTGTAAAATTTCTGTAGTTTTTCAGTTTGCTTTTTGTACAGTGGATTATAAAACTATCAACAATGTTGCCTGTTGTGCACTCTTCTAACCCTGAGCTAATATTCCCCATTCATACCTATGCAGATTTATTACTGTGGCTCTGGATTCTTTTATGTGTCACCTAAGTCCAGATCAATGTCACCCATCTGGTGCATATGACCTACTTTGTAGTCCTTTGTTAGCAGGACTAATTAGAGAAAAAATGATGGATTCTTATTCCATCTGAATGTTCTATCAGAATCATAAAGGTTTTCCTGGAGTTATATTCTGGAAGAAAAATGTTAGGGGCAATGAAGAGATTTACAGTTTGAGAGTAAGATATTTGCTTTTCTGATTGGGAGTGGGTTTTTTAGTAAAAACAAAAAAAAACTAATATCAAAATAAATTATTAAATTAAATATAGTTTATTTTTTTTTATGTAGAATGTGTAAGTTCATAGTTCATAGTACAAGTTCATGAAGGCAAATTAAGAGATTTATACTGTTCCACACTCAATGCAAAGGAAGTTCATTGTCAGGCAATCTTGTCCTCATAGTTTTATTGTCATTCAATTTTATTTTTTTTAATCATCATCATTATTTCCTCAACAATGATTTTATACTTCCTTCTAGACCACATTAGAAAATGGGTGTACATTATTCATGAGCAGGACTGGGCAGGACCTAAGTAGACTTTTTGCCCCTTTTTGGATGTAGATTTTCCATTTGAAATGAGTGTTTTCAAACCAGTTTAATTTATTTCATATGGACTCCTCAACATTTTTTGTTAAATTATTTTTAACCAGAATGCAATGTGGTACTGAGCCTTTACATTATATATGATGTCAATACAGTTTAACTTCAGCAGGAATTGATTGTGTAAACATGTTTTAATTTGTTATTTGACTATGCATGATATGAGCTTTTCCATGGCTTTGATCAGAAGAGTAGCCAGCTTGAATACTGAAAATGCACGCTTTATCTTTTTTCATATCAGCACAATATATCCATATTTCTTACAAATCAAGAATAGTGACCAAGAATTTAATGCACTTACTGATGTATGGTGGGTGTAGGCTTTTGAGTTGATTCAAATTATCTTACTATAATAGATGTGGTTTAACATTCGTGTAATCTGGTGGTAGATTTTGTACTCTATTTGATAGCTGTCCTAACTTTATCTCTTACTGAAAGTATGTGAACAGTGGGATTAATTTTTAAATATCTGATATCTTCCCTTGTCTATTATCAATCACTGATGACATTTATTGTTGATGAGACATTCATATATGTATATATGCATGAACATATTTCCACGGCTTCTCTACATATAGATTATGTACAACATTCCCGTGTCTTTTTCTATCTGGGATGAATTTCTAATCACAGAAAACATTTTGTTTTGTCTCAGAACTGCTACTCATTCCTCCAGAATGTATTGTTCAACAATTCTTAGCTAACAAGTGTAAGCCAGTCCTGTTGTACTAGATACGTAAAGCAAAATACCGAAAACATTTGTAAGAGCAGAGTGTCAGGATTTTGCAAACCATCAGTTTTCAGTGCTTAGCTTGCAACACCTGGGGCTTGAATTGCAGAAGTACTTATTGCTGGCAATTTACAGCAACTTCAAGGGTGGTAGTAGTGCTGCACATTTGTTTTATTCAACATTAACGCATTCACACATGAGAAACCACAAGGGTAGCCTGATATGCTCTAGATTTATCAAATATTAAACACTTATTGTTTGGATTTAAAGAAATGGAACGACAGAAGTATGTTTAACTTACTTCCACTTCTACCAAGGCAGGCTCAAAATCGTGCAGAGTAATGCTTAGGTTACATGCTGTGGCTCCTATGTGAAAAACAGGACAATAACAGAATGAACAAATCTTAAAGGGCAAAAATCTTTTTGGACATCACCCCTTAAAAAGTTGCCATTAGAGGAAGCTAGTAGCCTGATATTTTTTTTGTGAAAACATCAGGCTATTGGTTTTTTTCCAAGGCTCAGTATTTGAACCCTATGTGCCAGTCGGACTGAACATTCCCTATGAAAGGGACATTTGCATGAAGTTCTGACTCCATCAATACATTACACACTCAGATCTTATTATTTCAATGAGACTTCTTACTGTGCCAGTTCCAAATGGTCATTAAGGCTGAACACCAGAGTAAACAGTGGCGGCAATGAACTTCATCACCGCAGACACCTGATGACTGCTTCCACCAGCCCCTTCTTTTCTGTTTCTCTTGCAGACTTCCCATTATTTTGGTCCTAGCAGCAATTAGCTGTCATCAGGCTCTCTCTCTCTTCAGGCACCTTTTCTGCTACAGACTAATCCCCCTCAACCCAGTCCATTCATCAGTCTGTTGCCATTCTTTGTTGGTTACACCGTGTGCACAAACTAATTAAGGCTCTATTTAAGGGCTGACTCAGCTGGTTCACAGCACAAATGAGTGCAGCTGTTTTTCTGCATAAGGTTTTCAGCTTCCTTTTTTTTTTATTTTCTTTCCCCCTCTTGCTTTAGAAATACACTCTCTGTGTATGAGAATTAAACATGAGATTTTTGGCAGATGCAGCTGGCTAGGGAAATTGACAACATGTATCTGGTTAGCCTGTCTGCCCCCGAGGATCCAACTGCATTTCTTGCAGAGCTATAGGGTTAGGACTACTGAGTTTCCAGTGTCAAAGGGTGGCTTCTCTACCTCAGACATGCTGGCATTCTGATCCTGGGAGGTCTCCTGCCCCCCAAAACAGAGAAACATCTGGCTGCATGGGCAGCTTGTCTGCTGAGCTCAGCAACAAGGATTCCTGCAGCCACAGCTCCACCCCACTGTTAGGAGACCTAGGAGGCACTTAACAATTACTGTCTTTACTATAGGATTACAAGTGCAGTCGATATCATATGTATAGTACAATCCTTCAGATTTTACAGAAAAATATTCTTGGGGTATAGTTCACACTGAAATATGTCCTCAGAGAGATAAGCATCGTGACGCTTTAATTTAGTTTAATGAGTATACCTGAAATAAAAGGATATTTTACTTAAGTAATCATGTTGTGTTTCTATCCTCTTACATATGCTTGAATTTTAAAATTCTGAGTGATGATTCAATACCAGAGCAATAAAGCATCTCAAGTGATAGGCAAAAGTACATTCTGAACATGCAGATATTATTCTTCAACTTAAAGAATTTGGTCTTTGGTCATGAAACTAGAGTGTTTGATTCTGTTCTTACCGAAGCCAAATGAGAGTGTTGCTGTTAACTTGTATGTGTGCCTGTAAAATGTTAGGAAATGTGTGTTTATGAGACTTGAACCAAAATATTTACTACTTTGGGCTTAGTTTCACTGTCACTGGGCTTTAAAGATGACAACAATATATAAATGCTGTTATGATTACCTGGTTGTTGAATAAAAAATAGACTCATTGACTTCATGGAGTGATGCATTCCCTGTGGTCAACTGAGATCTTATTTTATTGGATATATCATTATTTTATAGTTAAATTGTCTAAATATTGCTGAAAAACAATAAAGTACAGGTGTAGCCTCAGGCCCTCTGGAATTTTTCATAAGCTAGATCAATTAGTTTATATTTTGTATCTATATATGTATGTATATGTAAGTATGTATACACACACCTTTTTTTTTCTTTCAGAAGATTTGTGTATACATTGGGATAAGCATTGTCCCTGACTAAAGTGGACATGCCATTTAACAGGGACTTAAAGATGACCTTAGCCCCTCCCACAGTCCAAAGAGTGGCAAATGCAACTTGGCATTTGGAATTAGAGGACTACTTATATACTTACAATTAAACAGTTGCTCAAGTTCTTTATTAGACTGGGTTAATCATCCCCTCCCCAGAATATACATTTATTTCAATAAATGTGTTCTATTCTCATATTTACTGAAGCAAAAGTTTTCCATTTCTTCCTATTTTAAACAGGATATAAATAAATATATATATTGAGTCTGCTCTATCTTCCTTTTGTAAAAAAGTAGATACTGTGTTGTCATCAGTTCAGATGTGAACTACTACCTTGAATGTTGAATATGAATATTGCATAAATTATATGTTCAAATCACTCATGGAATAGATATGGAATTATTAGACATACAGTATGTAAACACTAGGGCAAAAGTCTCTGAATTGACCTTTGAAGGGAAGTTATTTAAATCAGTAGAGTGAAAACAAGAGGTAAGAAAGGTGCAATTCAGAAGAGAAACCAGATTCCTAGTTTTCCCAAACATGTAGATTTAAATTCAGTTGTGCTACGGAAAAAAAAAAAAAAGGGGGGGCAAATATTTATGTGAGCAGAATCTCACCCAGCCCAGTCCCAACACTTGTACACATGAATAACTTTACACACTTTAGCAGTAAGACAATCTTGAATGGCATTCCTTGGGTAAGAAATGTCCTGTATTTGCAGTCTGTCTATTAGCACATAATTGTTATGCACCATAAGAAAAGCTTTTCAGTCTAAAGAAAATACTTTAGAAAATTCAAAATAAACATTTTAAATATGAAAAATTGCCTTTACCTGTAGACTTTACTATTAACAGCCACTGATTTTTAGTCCATACCTCATTAAGAGGCTCTCTATCAATGAAATCTCTCTCTAGATTGACAGGTGGCTGATTTAACAACAACAAAAAAATCTTATTATGAGGATTTTATCATGAAAAACCCTCTCAAATGGCCCAGCGCATTGTGATTTGCGTGGTTCTTTTTCTTCTGAGCTGTTCAATTAGTTGGAAATCTCTCTCTGATGGACTGAAGCAGCTTGAGTGAACGCCTGAGCGCACAACCAATTAGGCTCATTTGAAGTTGCAGAATTGCCTTCTTTGGTGTTAAAACCCCATGTCAAACACTAGGTCTAAGATCATTTGTACTACAAAATGAGATTGACAGAGCAGCTGCAACAGGGGGCATGCCTGCTGGACGACTTAATTGTGGAGACTGAAGGGCCATCATGAACTGGCGTGTGGAGATTGTATCACCACTGCTGCATTACAAATGCTCTTTATTAACAGTGATCTGTAATCAATGAGCTCAGGCTTTTTGCCAGAACTCCAAAATCAGATAGGCAGCTCTCCTCACAAGGAATAGGAGGAGTCACCAGAGCAAAGTGTTGTGCTGAGTGAGGGAACAGTGATGTTCTTCCTGGCACTTGGGGCTGTGAAGCTGCAGAGTGGGAAATCGCCATCCAATGACACACACCTTTCCTCTTTTAGTAGAATAGTAGAATATGCATTAGCTGGGTTGAGCTTGCAGCAACGTTCAGACAATTGCACTTATATTGACAGGAATAAAATATGGTTACTTCAACAGAGTGGTATTTTATTAGGCAAAAAGTCTACACCAGCTCACACTGGCCTGAATAAATAAATAGTTTTGATGGTAGCATGTCTCTAGCTTAAATGTAATACAAATGAACTGAAGTAAATCCTACTGGATTAATTCAACAAATTAATGAAGAATCCCAGTATATTTTAGTCCTCTGGGTAGAAAACATTTATTTTTTCTTAATAAGACATATTGCTTTTGAAAAGAGTAGTTTTCACTGACACTTCAAAGCCAAAATTTTATTTTCTCATTATTAAAACCAGTGTCTTCTTACTGTAACTGACTGAGTCAGTTTCCTGGAAAGAAATCAGTATATCTGCACAAGTATTCAAAAACTACTTTATGATGAGATGGATGTAAAACCAATGTCAAAGTCAACCTTAAAGTTAGCCAAAATCAGCAATAGCTGATTATAATTACCTACCCAATGCCTTTGCTATAAGCATAACTTCACTGCTTTTTTTCAAAAGCATTTTACTCTTGCCTACTTCACTCTCTGAAAGAATCCCAGAGAAGGAAAAAAGAAACTTGAGTGAACAATACAGGAATAGCTCAACTAGTGTAGCAAATCACATGCAGATGAGTTCTTGTATCATAAAATATTTTCCCAAGTTTGTGTTCCTCAATTGTATGAGCAATTCATGTTTCGATGCATAGTTTAAACTTCTGGCTTTCCATTATTTTTGTGTGTGTGTGTGTGTGTCTGGTTTATTACTTATTTATACCACAAAGTATGATAAGCTGTTCAGGTGTTCATTACAGATCTTTGGGGGTTTTTTTCTGAACAATTCATTTTGCTATTACCAGTAATTTCCACATATTTATAAAGTCTGTTCAAATTAAACAGATTCCCATTGCATCATTCTGCATCAACTGCAATATAAGCAGCAGGCAGCTGAAATCATTTTAGGAAAACCTTCCCAAGTAAATACCTGCACATGCAATCATGTTTTAAAGTATCCTTAGGAACAATTTCACAGCAATAAGTATAGAGAGAGCTTAACAATAAACTTGACACTGTTTAGGCAGCATATTGCTTCACTGTTACCTTGCGGCCCCTGTAAAACTACATCCATCTGCTCTCTCCTTCCAACTGGAGAACAAGTTCTGAAGTGGGAATCGCATTTCTGTTCTTTGTACAGTGTCTAGCCTAACATTGTCATTGCCTATGACAAGTGTCCAGGAAGCTACAGTAAAATCGCTTATTGCTACAGTTACCAAAAATGATAAGAAAAATCCAAGTGTCCTGATAGGTTGATTTTGGAAACAAAATGATGTTGAGCTCTATTTTTTATTTACCTGTTGCCAGGTCTTCTGAAATGTTTTTCCTGTGTCAGCAATTCCTGATAGAAGGATCGTGAAATGTGCAGGAAGCCGATACACAGGTAAGAAAGTTTTAGTATTATTAAGATATTAAAAAAAACAAACAAACAAATAAACAACACTTAAAAAAATCACAACAACATGAAAAAACAAACCCGGAATAGACTTTTCTTAAAAAAGCAAGTTCTTATTCAGCATATCCATCAGCTACACCTGACCATCCTATTCCATATTTACTATTATTTTTGCAGTGTGTTTAGACCAGTTCAACAAAAACAAGTGTCTAAACTGATATCCAACCTTAGCGCTAAGGAAATAACTTATCAATAAATATGTGACTGAAATTAAATGGCTATGGTTTTGCACATGGTAACACTGTTGCAACGAAACTAATACCTTACCCAGTCAATAAAAATATGAAATGTCAGTTCCTTTTCCCCCTCCCACTTACAGTTTCTGTATATTCACTTAACATCATATTTCCTACATGTACTAGAGGATGGCCTTACATAGATTTGTTGGGCCACTCATATCTGGATGAATTGTCTTGCTGTTACTTTTTCTATTCCAAAACTCTCTGATCCTTTTCTTGTTCGCTATTTCTTACAGAACCTTACAGCCAGCAAAGATCTGAAATTTAACACACTTTAGCTGTGGAAAGGATTGGATGATTCAACCCAGGCAAAATTATTCCGTAAATTTGAAAGCTACCAGCAGCCTGTGAAAGTTTTGTCCAGCTATGTTGGTGAATAAGCTTGTATCATGCTGTCAGCATCAAGGATAACTCAATGGTTTAAAATATCAATGTCTGGAGATTTCACAATGCCAGAAGAAGACACAGTCTCCCTGAATAGATGGCTGTCCCACCTCTTGAAGGTTGATCTAATAATAACGAAACGTTGTTTCCTTTCTATTTCCCAGTTATTCTGGGGTTTTTTTGGTCATGCTTTATTGAAGTCTCAGCACTTTCCCCTTCTCCCACTCCTGCGAGAGGTAGAGCCATGAACTTATTATCATCCCATTGTTATTTTGTTGAACTCAGTGATGTTCCGTGCATACGTACCAGAGCAACAAATTCAGTGTGCATATAATTAAAACAAATTACTTTTGAATTCTAAAATAAATGGAATATGATAAAATGAGAGTGACAAGATAAAGATGCTCATGTTTGAGTCTGGAAAGCTATTGTAATATAATTAAATTTTATCTGAATTATCTATATCAAGAGCCACAAAACCAAAAATACAGAATAAGAAAAAATTGTATGATAAACATACAGCTCTTATTATAAAAATAAAAAGAGGTAACTGCTAGATTATTTATAAAAAATTAAAGCATCTCACAGCTAGTTTGTACAAGACAATAATTTCCATTTGTCGGCATCCGAAAGTACAGTAGGGCATATTCTGCACCCAGAGAATCAGTAGCATGGTCTAAATAAATCATGCTATAGAACATGCTTTGAAAATCTATGCCTTACATTCCACCTTCTGAAGACAACAGCTGCATCCACTGTAATTTAGAGTAAATAGCAAAAAAACTGGCACTGTGCAAACATTTTTTTTTAAATACATCTTGATTCTTTAAATCTGTGCAAATTTTTCAATGATTATTGTCTTTAAATAATGTCACAGATATAAAAGGAATTAGTGTTGATGCTTCCAAATTTTCATGCTCATTTCTATGCTATGGATTTTTGTACAGAGAAATCAAATTGCTCACATCTGTGGAAATACCACATATTACATTTATTTGTACTTCCATTTAGGGAAGTCAAAGCTTTTTTTTTGCAAGTGTCATGGCTTCAGTAATGTTCTTTTTAAAAACAAAAAGAAAATTAAAACACAATATACAAAGTGTATTGACATTTCTAATCAATAACCTGTGGCTTCATACCTAGTTACCAAAAGGAAGTTTAATTCAACCAAGATTTAAAGGTCAGAATACTGTCACTGGTATTCTCAAGAAGAATCTTTTAAAGAGGGATCAAATATTATCGGGTGACAGGTATATCTAGCACCACATTGCCAGCAATTGTATCTGGGACATACAAACATATCTTTGAGGTTTTAAAAGCATTGCTAATCATTAGGTCAATACAAGACTTCCTAAAAGAGGAATGACTACTTGTCTATCAGCTGTGGGTATTTTATACCTTTTTCTTAGTTGACACTGTTAAGCAAGCTCTAACTGAACAGACTATATTTATTTAAATCATTCATTCTGAGAACAATAGTTGCTATTATTCAAATTCTAACAGCAAGCCTCAATCTAGTTTTGAAATATTTATTTCTTTTCTTATCTCTGCCATCTTTTGTTAGTTATCAGAATATAAAGAATGCCTTAAATAAAAATATTCTGCTGCTGAACTTATAAATAAAAATTCTAAACATGCACTATACAAATAATAGAATATTGTTTTTTTAATTCCATTGCAAGGCTTTTTTTTTCCCCTCACACCAAAACAGGGAAATGGAGCTGACAGACTCAAATACCAGTCGATTTGTAGAAATATACCCAGATTGGGATTCATCTAAGATTTCTCATTTTAATATTCCAAGTCACCCTGGTCTCATTTAAGGACATGTTAACTTCAGAAAACAATTAATGTTGCCTATCTTAATACAACCAGTTTAGAATGAAATGAATTGCTTTGTTATCATTGACCACACATGGCCCCTAAGGATACTAACCTGAATTTGAACAACTTTTAACACCTAAATTAAGGAAGATGAATCTTCAGCCAATCTGTAAAATGGCTTTACAACTAAGCCAGAAAATCAGCTACTATAGCTGCATGCAACACTACCCAGGTTGCAATGGTGACCCTGAAAGTTTTTGCCCTTTTAGTTTTGGACCAGTCATTCTAAGTCATCAATAACTCTTTGATTTTCAGTGATTAATTTCCTTTTTTATTGATTACCCTTTTTCCTTATACAAACAAGTGTTGAGCTGTTTCTCTGAATAACATATAACATTAACAGCAACTATTGTCCTGCCTTGTAACCAAATAGGATTTAAAACTTTAAAAAAATTCCTTCCTCATTTATGGTTTAGCATCTCTTTTTTTAGGATCCTTTCTGCTATTCATATAAAAATTTATAAAATGAACAATGAAGTTCCTTTGAGGGGTTTCTTCCTCTTTTCAATGCACCTCTTCCTTTCACATTTTTGCTCATCATACTGAGTGGATTCATCTCACCTAACTACAGCCACAGAAAGGTTAGGTTATCATAACTCCCTTTATAGTCAACAGAGAATAAGTATATTGACTTAAGTTATTTATACCATGCACTTTATATATCAGCCTCAGATAGGGTTATAGTAGGCCTCTTAGCAACCTCTAGAGATAGAAACCAAACAACAAATTTAGACTGGATGATGAACTTTAAGATAGTCATAGTAAGGAAGCATGAGTCCATCTGTAATGAATATCTCAATATTATCTTCTGCTGTAAGCTTTAAATTCTTAAGTTTTACTTCTCTAACTAGCTATTGGTACTTGCCCTCTCAAGCCTTCCTTTGACTTCTGCTCCTTCTACTGTAAGCTTTAAATTCTTTAGTTTTACTCCATTGACTCTAGCTATTGGTACCTGCCCCCTCAATCCTCCTTTTGACTGCTGCTCCTTCTGCAACTTTAAGAAAAAAAAAACAAACAGTGACTAAGGATCTCAAATCTTTATTACTGTTGCTTTCCTTTGCTCTTTTTTGCTTTCCCCTTCTACATGCATGCTGTCAGTGTGTGCAATGAGACTTTGAATGCTACAAGTATGTGTAGGGGCCATGTGTTTATGTTTTCTACAAGTCAGGTAGTACATGCTTGTGCTACCATGAATTTCAGATATTCTCTTCTTTTAATAGGCATCCTCCCAGGTATTGATGGGATGGAGTTTGGACTGGAGACACAGATTTTTACCTGAAAGGGAAGAGAACAAACTTTTCTGGGGGTGGCTGAGGAACAGTCCATGGATTTTCATCAAGTCTTGTAGGTGTTCATTTTGATGATGGAAATATGGGATAGCCTTCTAAGGGAATGCTGACGACATTTCTTCTCCCTGTGATTCTTTTGCAGTTGTTTTATTTCCCCAAAGGAAAAAAACCCCAAATTGTATTTAGGCCCATTTTAATAAACTGCCTACACAGACGAACGATAATTTAAATACAATTTAGTCAACCACAGAACAATCAATAATTAAAAAGAATGTTTTAATTAGAAGTAACATAAATATTTCTGACAAGTCATACAACTTTGCTAAGTAATTTAAAGCTGACATGCAACGCTGCTTATCTTTTACATTCCTCAAAATATAGACCAAATGCTTTCAGGAAACTTATAACTGGGGGTTTTTAGGATAAAATAGAAAAATATTCAGGCATATTAAGCACCTTTATTTCAGTATTTCTCAGACACTTCAAAACACTTTGAGATTCCAAAAGCCTAGTCAGATAAGTGAAACACTCCTCTCACTATTAAATACCTCAGAAATGGCTGGTAAACATCACATAGTCACACAATAAACAATAAGTTTTCAATTAGGTCTTCTTTCCTTGCCTTAATCAGAGCAGGAATCCAAAACTATGTTGAAAAGTTCAAGAAACATTTCACGTGCAGAAGCTGATGAAAGGAATAGCAGAACATGTTGGGTAGGAGAGATGAGAAAGGACAGCAGGTAAGCAGAAAACTCCTCTTTCAAAATAACTGAGACACCCTAAACTAAAGCAGTGCAGCTGTGAAATGTCTCATGGAGCTTTACTGACCTTAAAAGTTCAGTCTCAGTTTTGAAGGAGAGATATATTGCCTGTTTTCTGTCCTGAATTATACTGTCACAGCTGCATTGACAATTCCATAATATATTTTTTTTCTAAAAATAAAATCATAACAAAGAGATCTTGTTTGTTATGTTTGAGGTATTTTCCTCTGAATATTCCTCCAGCCAGGCAAAAGTTATTTCAGAATTTTACATCATCTTGCATTGCAAGTATTAAAAACTATGAAAGTAGTTTTTCTGCACCGCTCCACTTCCTCCAAAAGAAAAAGAAAACAGATGACATTTTGGTTCATTTGTTATTAGGAGGGGTGGGAAGAATCTATGTTGTATACATCCTCAGTCCATTATTTCTGTGCCAGCTTGAATTTTATAATTTAATTCAATTCCAGTAGGGCAGAGCACAGCAATAAATTTCATAAAACAGTAAACTATGCAAACATGACATCGAAGTTATAAGGCAGTATTCATATGCATGCTGAGTTGTCATTTTTATAACACAGCATTTTCACCAGAGGGATACTTAATTAAAAGCAGATTCTTCATATCTGGTATCAAACTAGCACCAACAATTAATTCATTTTAATGCTATTTTTCTATCAGGAGATAGTCTTTAATTGCATTGAAAAATACAGCATGCACATTTGATTTGAATTAAAGGAACCATACTAAGGCTCAGCAAGAAGCAAAAAAGTGGATAACCATTTTGTAGCACAGAAAAAAAAAACCTGAAAAACAACCAACCATGTACAAACTGCAGGAGATCATTGCTTTTTGAAGAGAAGGAAGCTGTCAACACTGTACAATATAGAAGATCGACAGATGTAAAAGTGATCTCTTCGTGTTATTGTCTGTAAGTATTTTAATACTAAGAATATCTCTATCTAATACAATATCCAAATGAAGATGTTCCCTGCCTCTACTCTCTGACTCATATAAACCAGGGACTGGACCAAGTAGAAAATGCTAAGGCCAGCAATGCTGGGTTTGTGGGTTCTCTTTTCTCATTCTTAAATTCACTTCGGTGTGTTTGGAAAGCATTTGTATGAGGAGATGGTAACAGGTTTGTAAAGAAATGTGCTAAAAATTATTCACACGTTGCATGAAACATGGGAAAAAACACAGAGAACTACATATGGCTACTATTGGTCACAAGGCTGGGATGAGTTAAGATAGGAACTGTATGTTTTTGGGCAAGAACATAAGTCCAGAAAAGCTTTCACTGGCAGCAGTAAGCTTTGGACAAACACTTCTTTGCAAGAGATTTCTGTGGACATCTGCCAAGTATAATGTGGCATTCCATGAGCAGATGATTGCCCAAACATGAATCAGACCTTTTTATCTGAGAAATACTCTTCCTTAGCGCTGATGCCTCCTGTCTCAGTGCCCTGTGTCACATCCCTGGGGCAGAACACAGAGCAGAAAACATTGACTTTGGATTTGGGAAATTGCTCTTCCAGAACCAGAGCTTGGGCAGATCTATTCCATCTAACCTGCATTATATTTCGTTATGAAAGTCCTGAAGACATTTTAATTCCGTTTGATTGTGCCTCCTTTGTCTGTACATTGCTCTTGTTTGAGTCAAAGGAAGACTAACAACCAAGTTGGCCTCATTAGCTTTTCTCACAACCAATGTTATGATCATCTCTTGACAATCTGTAGCATGATGTCTTCTCTCTCTTTCCATTTTATTTATGAAAACTGCTACTTTCTTCCACAGTTTGCTTTTAAGATTTACTTGCTTTACAGCCTGTTACTGTTGCTGTTTCTCAAATATGTTGTCTTGGTATTCTTACATTCGGCTAAATGGAAAATTTTTTTTTTCTGCCAAAAAAGTAGAATAGGTTCATGGGTCCATTGTTTTTTTGCTGCATCCCAAATCATGCTTTCAGCTGATAAACCTGTGTTTTAGACAAACGTCACAAAGAACATCAGACCAAGAGTCTATACATATCCTATATCAGTGTATCTATACACTGTATACTATACAGTGTATCTATACACTACCCGGCCTATGTATGTTCATATTATGTAGCCCTTGTTCAGTAAGTGAGTTGTTCTTCACCTCAGAGTTGGAAGAAGTGCAGTCAGGCTAAAAATCTTAATTCTAATTTAGTGAGAGGAACAAAGATAAAGTGAAGGCAGAATTTAAACACCTGTGTCAAAAAGTATGGGCTGAATTGACTTGTCCTTTCCGCCATTTCTTCTAAACATTTAGTGGCCTGGCATCCAGGTTTTTTACAAGAAAGTTACTTTCCTAAGTAACAAACTTTCCAGTTCTTCTGACCTCCGTGTAAATCTGTTTATGCGCCAGTAAACCTAAGCCTGGATTTGTTTTTCCAAGGCCTTTTCTGCGCATGACCAAAATAAAAAGAATAGAGTTCCTCAGGAAGAATAGGATCTTGTGGTGCTACCACACTTTTTAGTCAGCTGTACTTTAAATAGTAATATGAGTGAAGCCTGTTTCAGGAATCACAACATATAAGAGTCCTCACATTGCGCCAGAATAGTTGTTCCTTTTGTCCTTTATGAGTCTCTAGCTTGTGAAGGATGTAGAAAAAATATCCACCTAATGAGTGTGAATTTTATTCCCATGATTGAAGTGGGATCTATTTAAAGGTGAACTTTACCAAATATATAAATGTACATCTGAAGAAATAAAATATTATTTTCTTGAAGCCAGAAAATAAATTAGTCATTTTCTACTACAGGCCTCAAGACTTCTAAGGTGATATCTCAACTTTTATATTATCTATTTTATTAAAGAAAGCAGTAAACAGTTACAGCCTATCTCCCTTCACTTGGTTATAGAGGGAACCTGGGGTTGATTTGCATCCAGTCTCCTGTAAAGATGGATGAAACGAATCTAACTCTTTATTTCTGAGGCTCTGGCATACCACTACTAATAGTTAGCACATGCTAATTCTGGCTATTAATAGGAACTTATTAGAAAATTATTTTTTTTTCTGGCCTAAAGAAGAAAATAAGGGTAGAGCTATAACAATGGTTCTTTTATTGCCACAAACCTTTCTGATAACCCAGCTTCAAATAACTATTTAAGAAAAATATGAAGAAAATAAATAAGGCAAATAATTATTTTTGAATAGGCATAGTTTACTTAAGCAGTACTTTCATTTTCACTTTCATTTTCACATAATTTCATTTCAAGCTGTCCATAGCAGTTTATTTATGCCCATGGTAAGTCTTGACCAAAGTGTTTGGACATAAAGGCATCTCAGAATAGCATTTTTATATCTGCTACAGGTTGAATAGTCACTGAAAACATTTGTTTCTCACAGTACTCAAGAAAATGCTGGTGGCTGACCAACTAGAAGGTAACTCCTCAGAGGACCCAGGGATCTAGTTCTGAGCTTCTTGTTACAAGATAGCCACGAACTTACTGAAGGGCAACAAACATAATGAAGAGATGGAGCATATGTCAAAAGAAAAGGCTGAGAAAGATGGGGTTGTTCAGCCTAGAGTATAGATGTCTCACAGGAATCTGATCAATGTGTGCAAATACCTGCCTAAAGGTGGGAGATGAGAAAGGCAGGGCCAGAATTTCCTTACTGTAGCCCTGTGACAGAAGAAAAGGCATGAGCACAAACTGGAATTCGTGTAAACATGAATATGCTTTTCTACAGGGGAAATGAACAAGCATTGGCACAGGCTGTCCAAATCGCTTGTGGAGTCCCCTGACTTGGTGCTACTCAAAACCTGACTGGATACAGCTCAGGACAGCCTGCTGCAATTGATCCTGCTTTGAGATTGGAGCCTGGACTAGAAATCGCCAGAGGTTCCTACCAACCTCAGCCCTTCTGTGATTATATGATCCTGTAATTCAGTTTTTTTCAGTGGAAAAGAAATATTTCCAGAAAAGCCAAACTTTTCATTAAAAATCATAATTAAAAAAAGCAACTTCACATAATAGTTCTGATGGAAATTTCCAATGCCTGGTTTTCAAGAAGACAGCATTTTTAGGAATTTTTGTATTGCCTTGTAAATGGAATAGATATAAATCTAATCTATTTTTGTTTCCCGGAGAACTTAATACAACAAGGTTGAATTTATTATAAAAGAAAGCAGAGTAAATTTACCGTCTGTGTAGGCAAACATGCACAAAAGAACATAAGAAAGTAATTATGTAATGCTCTGATTTGACATGCAAGTAAGTATAAACTAATACTGAGTTGAGCCTCCTAATCATGTTCACACTGATTCAAATGAAAATGTATGTTTTCTATTACAATGATTTTACCACTGATTTAATGGAATTTCTCTCCAGCTAAGAGTGATTATTAGTCACAGAAGTGCTGTAATGCCGTGACCCTTTCAAACTTTTCCTATGAAACAGTTGTTATTGCATTTACAAAGTCCAAATAGTTGCAGTTGGGTTCACATAATTTGACAATTGTCTTGCAACAGAATGTCCATGTGCAATTCAGAATTTTCTTATGATGTCCATCTTCAGAATACAACAGATAGTACATAGAGTATTGATTGGAGTAAGTAATTAACTGATTTACAAACATCCCTCTCTATACAGATTTGACAGGGTCATTTACAAAAATATTCAGCAAGGCAAAACAAACAAGACTAAATCAATTAAAGACTGACTGCTATTCTTAAAAAATTTTATACCTTTCATCCAACTTTAACACTGATAATACATTTTTGTACAGATGATACTGTATAACTGTTACTTGACATTGCATTCCTAGGAAGCGGTTAAAGGACGTCATGTTCTCCCATTTTTAAATTCATCTTGTTGGTTTGGGTTGGTTTGTATGCTACACTTTCTATGCACATAAACCTCTAGGGAAAACCCGTGTTAACAGTTCTATATATGATCTCTACTATTAGGTATATTTTCTGTAAATATCAGTGATAAAGGTCAGTTGCAAGCACATAACACCTAGTCTCTTATTGTGTCTGAAAAAAGTAGAACAGGTTATTAAGAAGTATGCTAATAAATTTGCCTGAATGATCTTCCTTATATGCACAATAAAAGTTACATAAGGAGGAAACAAAAGATGTTCTCAAGGGTGGCAGTAGATAGCCCTGACTGATCTTTCTATTCCTACTATTTGAAAACATACAATTCCACATATTTAGATGTACAAGGCTACAAAAATGCTGTAGATACTATTTCACTGGCAAGACTTGTCTTTGCTGTAATTTTCTTCATCTTTCTGTGTGAGAGTTGTCCTGGACAGGATAAATTCTAAGAACAGGTGAGTAGAGACAGATGTGCATTTAATACATAGTATTTTTATTTAAGTGAGCATTCACTGATGACTGAAACCAGTGGCAATGAGTAGTAAGTGGATTTGAGACACTGCCCCTTGAGTTGTTGCTTTGCGCACATTGGGGACCAAGTAACAGCAGTGAAGAAACTTCAGTCAAAGATTTGCCACAGCATATTCCTATATTCCCAGCGAGAAGAGACTGCATATTCCTGTGGGCTTATATTATATTAGCAAAGTTTGTATGGGTAGCTCTGCTACATTCAGCACAATGATGAAATGTGCAAGTAGAGTTGAACTCTGATGTGACAGATGCATTAATATTGTATGTTCAGCAGCAGCTGCTCTCTCAGGTACTAGGGCTGTTAATAGATCTTCAGCCTTTTTAGCACTCAGCAAATAATAACTTTTAGATTCCTTGGACATAATGAAGATAAGTCTTCCCTTTTTTTTTTTTTTATTTGGTACAAAGACACATTTAGGGAAGCTGATCAACTGCTAGTTCAACAGAAATACTAAATGTGAGAAGTACTTCAGACGTTCATTATCTAAATAAATTAGATAGCTTGAAAGCTCCTTTCCTCACTGTAGAATAATCAAGGAACTTGGTCAACCTCCAATTCAGGATATTTATTTGACTTGTTGCAAGCTGCAAAGGGATTTAAAATACCCCATACCTTTTGGAAATATAGAACTAAAGCAGCCAAGCCTGAAGAAAAAATACACTTGTGAATACCAGCAGTCAGGAGCCATCCATCACCGATGCAGAACCCCAGAATTCTGACAGCCTGTATTGATTTGGTTTGATATTTGCAGTCAGATCTTGCTCCTGAAAGCAGTAAAACTGTCCTCTGTGATGCTATAGTTGTGATAACAGGCCAAATGACTTAATCGTCCAGAGGCAAGACTCTAACAGGCTTGCCAAAACCTAGAAATACCCTTAATGTTTATTTTCTTTTAATCACGAAAAGTGTTTAAGATTCACTAAGCCAAATATATGCAGGACTATACTTTCTGAGCTTTGCATACTTCGTCATAATCATATGATGAAGTTGTTTCATATAATCATTGTTATTTCAATTCTACACTGAGGCATTTCAGAGCCAACTGCTAAAGGACTGCAGATGACCTGGCTATTATCCCCACATAGGACTGAAGAAAACATGACTTTGAAAGAGCAGTTGATGTTAATCTCTGTTTTTCTCATTTGTGTTTTGTCTGTTGTCTTCGCCAAACTTTATTTTCTGTGTCACAACACATAATGCCTAGAAAGCCTTAAGTCATGTTGATTTGTGGATTTTAACTTGGTTCTATATTAAATTTTATAAGCTATCATGACAGACACAGGTCTAGTCATAGGTTCCCCAAACTGTATTTTATTTCTTTCAGGATCCTGACATGGTCTCAGAGGGACAGGAGAACATCGTGTCTTTGCTCCCTATGCTTTTCTGAGAGCTGAGATGTAGACCTAGAAACACCACCTCTCTTATTTTCCCTGGGAAGGAGCCACAAAGTAAATCACCACCTTCTTAGACCTGAACATCTAAAGAACAGGAAGGGCACTCTGCACCACCATATGCACCTGCTCCACCATCTAGACATCCAGATAATCTTCCATTGAAAACATCATTGGTTTAAAGGAAAGCACTCAGCATGAGATTTAATGCAGTCCAAGTGTTACAGGACTCACTCTACATAGTGTTTAATTTTGACTCTTTGGTCAGACGAAGTCAGGATATTTCACAGTACCTTCATAACAACTTTCCATGGTTTCTCAATAGATATTTTTATGCTTTAAACCTCAGATGAATTATGTAGTTGCAGCTTTTGTAACTCCAAAGTGCCTGACATGTAGGTGAATAAGGAGGCTAATCATTTTGCTGTAAAGAAGAAAAATATGTATATTTTCTCATGCTTAGTGGAGTGTAATAGATACCCTAGATGATAAAGGCTCACAATAGTAGAGTAGTTAAACCAGAGCTGGTCAGTTTAAGTGAATTAAAATCCCTTTAATTCCTCTGAGGCCTCTCAATTTCTGTTCAGATTTAAACTGTAGTCACCGCCTCCTGTTAGCTAATACACATGCTGCGGATTTTCCATCCTATTCATCACAAATTCCTGCAGTAGTGGACATGGGGGATGGGTGGAGGAAGGACTTCAGCTTGGTTATAAATCGTCATAAGAAATTACTGACAAATACCAACGCAGACCTTTGCACAGCACTGTGCTGGAGGTGGCACATTGCCAGGCAGACTGCAGATACACATGGTGCTATCTCTGAGCAATTTTAGGGAAGTGCTATGTTTATTCTAAAGTAAGGTGGAGGAGTGGGGGGAAATTATAATGGAGTTCCTGCAGTTTCAGCTGTAAGACAATGGAAAAAAATATTTGAACTGTATTTTCCTGTTTTATTTCATATGCAAAAGGAAAGGGAATGGAAAAGAAAACCAAACCAACCAAACCAAACCAAGAATATTCAGTACCATACTCTGTGAAAAATAGAAAAGGTAATTAAAGTTATTTGGTTTGCTCTAAATGTGCTGTGCATTAAGTGCTCCTTGCCCAGGCTTCAGTCATATTTTGAAATTTTTGTGTGCAGTATATTTGAATTCCAGAGTATTTTACATTTCTGAAGCAAGCATTTTTTTTGCTTGAAATAAAAGAGTGATTTCCAAACCACTTCCATCTAATTCATGTTATATGTTTAATAAGGTCTCTGTAAATTCAGTAATTTAACTGATTTATGTACACAGTTGTCTGATCATAGTTTAGTACTTGTCATATAGCTACAACTATGCAACATGAAACTTAAATTATAATTCTTCAAGTCTGTGTTGGGTTTTTTTTGATAGTTACAAGAGGCAAGGGTAATCATACTTTAACATAGATATTAATGTATGCAGTCAGTGTGTGTACTTTGCATTCATTTATTTAATTTGCCACAGTAATATATAAATCTGAATACAGGAGGGAAGAATTCAAGAAAAATTCAAGAAGAAATAGTCTGGCTGTGCACACTCTTCTCCTAAAATACGTGTGAAATATTATGACACACAGGATATGCAGCTCACATTTATACACTGTCAAAAATATCATACCTATTACACCTCTGTGATATTTGCAGTCCTCTTTCTTTTTCCTTGTCATTTTCCTTTTTCCCTGTGAATCAGTGTTCTTTTTTTTTATCACTAAAGTAGTGATCAATTTTTTGGAAGACAGCTGCCATTTTTTCCAATCAGTTTTATTTATGCTGATAGCAGAAAAATGAATGAATGGAAAAGAGTACAGAACTATTTTCAGGGTTCAAAAAATACAGAAAGGAAGCATTCAAGTCGCAATCCCTTTCATCTCTTGCAGCTTACTGATCACAGACAGAAGGAAAAAATGTGGAACATATTCCAGATTTCCTACTTGACTCTGCTGTTTCAGTGCCAAGAGGAAAACAAGTAAATTATTATGTAAAATATTAAACATTATGAGCCAAATATTCTTCAGGGGGCCTGGAGGAAAGACAGCCAAAAAAAAAAATGCTTTTCAATATGGGTAATGATATTAACTTCCTTTCCAAAACAGTTTGGAATACATAGCTCAAAAGTGACAAGTATCTTTAACAATAAAATAAAATAAAATAAAATAAAATAAAATAAAATAAAATAAAATAAAATAAAATAAAATTAAATTAAATTAAATTAAATTAAATTAAAAGATCCATTCAGCATTCTTACAAAATGGATATTCAGCACAAATGACAAACATAAAGGAAGCCAATTTCAATCAAATTTTAAAAGAATTAAAACCACTGAGTTTCAGAGGTGATGAAAGTGAAGTATTAATTACTAACCAGATTGTTTTGTGTTTCTTCTTTTCATATCACATACATAGCTTTTGGAGTTACACAAAGCAGAACCTTTGCTCTCACTGGCATGCAGAATAAACCATTATAGGGATCTTGGTAGCAAGTTCCGTTATGCCAGTTCCATTTTATTAGTTTCCCTTGTCCTTGTGAACAGGTGTCAGACAAAGATAGGTAACTATCACTGGAGTGACATGTCTTGCATTTTAACAGTGAACAATACAAGAACTGAAATACAAAAAGCCAGCAGGAAAAGCAACCCACAGTTTAATATTATTTATACATTTGTTTAAAGTCTTTTTTTTCTTATTGCTCTCATTTGTATCTTATGGGTCAAATTCAAAATACACATTGTGAGCCCATACAGCTTCAAGGAAAGTGGGGAAGAGAACATATCAGAAGACATTTCCATGTTTTCAAAAGGAAATGAACAATCCACAACTGCAGTTCTGCCTGTCTGTCATCCCTGACTGACCACTTGTAGCATCCAGAGATCATCAGAAAGGGATTTAGGTGAAAGCAGGTTAGCAGCTTTCCAGATATATTTATGGAAGAAAACTTGCATGACCTGCACCATGGTATCAGCCATGAGGATGATCAAGAGCAGAAGTGGATAGGACTATCAAATTCTTTAGCTATTTTGACTGCGTATATTTAAATTAACAACTTAAAAACATGACAGTAGTGTAGCTGTAGCCATTACAAGTCAGAGGCAGGCATAATGCATGCAGGGAACATGATTACTCCCCATTTGCCTTTTCCAATGTATCCAGGCTAGGCAAAGCATGGCAAGCTGCAAGGAGATTATGTGAAGTGAAAAATCCCTTGGCATTCAAGATCAGGTCAGCAAATGTATTGCTGCTTGTTGACAAACAATGAGCTCTGCTTTTGAGTCAGATCCCTTGAAACTGAAGTCTATGCAATGCGGGACATGTTTATTCTCCCAGGCTAACCCAGAAAGCATATCCTTAGAGATTTATTTCTCTTTATGTTTAACTTGCATTCAACGAAATATATTACAGACAGTCTTTGCTTCAGTGCAGGGACCTAAACCAGCAGAATTTTATTCATAAGTTACTATTATTTAAACTTGCTTAGGAAAAGAAACAACTATGTCTTAATAATTTGTCAAGTGGATAATTATTCATTTTTCAAATGAGGGGGTATACAAAACCGTTATGAGCTACTAAAGCAGGATATCATTACTCATTTCCTTCAGGGTGTCTACAGCATACAAGTGTGGTCCTAACTTGTTCATCTTTAGGGTTTGCAGTTCTGACGTGTACTTTTAACTTCAGAAATGTCTAGTTGCAACGCAGCAGGTTTGCTAATATGCCACTTCATTCTAGTTTAATGAGGTAAGCAGCATGATTTCATGTATAATGTCTTCTTAGGATGCTCCACAAACCCAGTCAACTTTTTTGATGGGCTGGGAAGAAATTCTTTTCTCTTTGTTGTGCCACTTTTTCATTTGAACTGTAATTATACTCTCAAAAAATGAAATCCCCACACACATAAAAATCAAAGTGTCTACAATAATTTTTTATTCAATTGCATGCAACCAAACACAGAACCAGGAATGTAGCAGCAAGATTTATCAGAGAGACTGGAAACACCTGGAGACTTGTGAAAAAATGAATAAATTGTGAATGGTAACAAAGTCGGCTATCAATCCACCATATTCTAACTGCACTTGTAGCAATACTCAGAAAGCAGCTACAGAGTTGTGCATTTCCTACTAGCTCAACCAAGAATTCAGTCTTGTTCAGATAAGCTGCTCATAAATGTTCCATAATAAGTAAAGCATTGCAATAGTCCGTCCTTGGTGATGCAGCAAAACTGGTCATGACAGGCAATGTCCACCCAGTGACTTCTCACCATAGCAGCACAAAGCAGCTAAAGAGAAGCAGAGTGGAAAAGGAGTATTTCTGGAATATATATGATTATTTATTTGCCATCAATAGCAAGCATCTCTTCAAAAGTGTTGATAATCTCTGGAACTTTTAACCAATTTTGGAGTAACACAGTGGACAGTCTTTTAGGAAGTTCTATTACAGAAGATGGCAATGTAAATACATGCAAAATCGGTAGATATTCCCAGTATCTGCACTTCCTTTCTTATATTTAAAGTTGCTTTAGTGAAACATAGACAATTCTCTTCTAATATCTCATAAATATGAAGACAGAAAAAGTATAACATGTAGGGAATTCTACTGACTTACTGGTTGCTTTTCTTGTCTCCTACTTGATATTTTGGAAGCTAAATATGTGGCTAATGTTTCTGTCCTGTATGTGCACTAAAATTACAGCACTGGGACAATTAAGGCTTTTTTTTTTTCCTACAACAAATCAAAACTTTTTTTTTAATCACATGAAATACCCATGTTTCACACAGCAGGTAATAATTTAACATTGAGGAAAATCAGATATTTAAAATTAATCAGGCAGCATTAAATATTCATTCTAAATTAGGAGTAGATTTAAAAGAAAAACAAAAAACTATCCCTGTTTTTCATTAGTTTGTTCTCATCTTCTGTGGAACTTCTAGTCAAAAAAGCCAAGAGAGACTGACACACTGAAGAAGGAGCAATAGCTTACTCTGGCTTTTGCTCCTAGACTACATGTAGAAATTTGAGAGAACTTTGAAGCCAGCTTTGCTCAAATGATGGAAAGACTGACAGCAGCTCCTTTCCCTTGTAAAAACCCTCAGCCAGCATGAAGCCTACTTAGTACAATAAACAACACAGTGTGAACTATTTTTGCAGGTGAGAGATCCTGCTGGTGGCCCACCCATAAATCAAGGACACTGGCTAACAGCAAGGGAAACAGCCAGAGCTAAGAGAAGGGGAAATGAAGTGTTGCACGTAACCCCCTACTGATTGAAGGTCACAGACCCATTGAGACTGACAATTTATCATAATTTATTAGTGTTGCATTTCTTCTTTAAACCAGCAGGAGCATCAGAATCCAAGTATATGAATTCTGAAAACCTGAGGAAGAATAGAAAGTCTTTAGATGATGTGTGGTGTCTGTAGTGAAGGGAAATAAGGTAAAGGTAGCTATTTTAGCTAATTTGCTTTTGACAAAAGTAAAGTTTGAATGATAGGTGAAAAGCAGTACTTGTAAGAATCTTGAGATGGACATAAAATATGCCAGAAATAATTAATCATGCTGTCATTGATAGAAATATGCCAAAATTTTACTTTCTCCATTGCCTGGTACTTAATATTTAAAACTGATATGAAAGACTTCCTTTTACTCTTAATGGTTATTAAAGTCTTTTAGCAGATTAAATTAAATAGACTCCAATCTTTGGTTGTTATTAGCTAGAGGTTAATCTGGGTGAATTCAGTAGCAACCTGCAGTTTTGAAAGAAAGACCCAGTTTTGAAGTCCTCTATCTAGAAGGGACTTGAAGGCCAGAAGTGACTGAACTTCTCCGATCATAGCTTTGATAGCTCCACAGAAACTGTTCATTTGCCACATAAAGAGACAGCCCATGAGCTACAGAACATCAGCATTGTTTCTTTAATAGATAAGTGGTAAAAAATTTGTAGATTTCATATATTAAAAAAAAAAAAGTTCCTGAC
Organism: Psittacus erithacus; assembly: GCA_009867235.2. Classification (NCBI taxonomy): domain Eukaryota; kingdom Metazoa; phylum Chordata; class Aves; order Psittaciformes; family Psittacidae; genus Psittacus; species Psittacus erithacus. The sequence goes on from WYDI02011740.1 coordinate 41,720, forward strand.
ATACTAACAAAGGGAAAACTATTTTTCTACCTTTCTTAGAGTTTTCCCCTGTTTGGATAACACATTAGCTGGTAAGTACTGGTAACCATTAAGTGTTTAAAAGTAGGAATCTCCACATTTCTGACTCCAAAACTGTGACTTTTGGTGTTAAGGTAGACTTTGTTGTCACAGAATAATTCAAAATAAAATTAAATAAATAAATAAATAAATAAATAAATGAAACAAAGCCAAGTGAAAATGCACTAGCTTCACATGGCTGCACTGATAAATCCTAAAGATTTCCTGGGAATGAAACATGAATATCAAAGTCATGTGCTGGGGAACATTTTTTTAATCAGTCATACCATTTAAAAACCTCCTAAACCAGAACAATATAGTGCCTCTCAGGAAAAGGAATGATCAAAAGAGCAAACCCTTCTGGCAGATATAAATCACCCCACTTAATGCATTACTGGAGGGTTCTTAAATTTGGGCTATGAGTGCCGTTTAAGACTATAGTTGGACCATATGGTACAATGTCTCATAATTTGGATGGTAAGATGCCAGTTTTGTCTTTTTGGCTGCAGATCCAAAATTCAGTTTGTTCCCACTTCCACCAAGGTTCAAATGACCTTTTTCTGTAACTTTTATAGCTTTGATACTGTACTACCACTTTTTGTCTTTCTGTTCTGCCTTACCAAAATTAGGATGTAACAGCTACCACATTCTTACTTAAATGCCTCCTTACCCTATCTTTTTCCTCACTTAAAATGATCAGTTCTGAACTTGGAAATGCCATTTCTTACAGCATGCTCCTTTAAGAAGCAGGTACAGATGGCAAGTCCATCAGCTAAGTTCAAACTGGAGGTCAAGAGAAGAGGAGGAAATTACCTCTAGTACCCCTCTCAGACTCTGCTCTCTTCCACTGTCCTCTCTGACTGCTGGTAAATTTAGCTCATCATTTCCCTAACCAGCACCCAGCTTAGCCAGTGACAGTGGGAAATCAATATATCTATCTACCACATTTGACCTCGTCACCTTTAAACCAGTATCTTACAAATCATTCAGGATAAACAGTCATGATCACAGAGTTAGTAGGGAGGTCAACTAGTCTAAAGGCAGAATCCACTATACTTAAACCATTCCTGGCAGATGCTTGTCTAATGTTTTCTTAAAAACCTGCAGCAACTGAGACTCCTTAGCTCCCCTCAGAAATCTCTTTCACTGTGTAATTATTCTTACTGATAGAAAATCTTTCTTCATGTCTAACCTAATCTTCCTAGCTGCATCTTAGCATGCTATGTGTCACCCTAAAGATCAATGGATCAATGCTCTAAAGAATACCTTGAGAACATTTTGCAAATCTCACCTTTGCAGCAGCATTTTATGTATTTGAGGAGTCACATCTCCCCCTCAGTTTTCTGTTCCTTGTACTCCACCATCTCAATTCTTTCTTTAAAGCCACATTTTCTAGGTTTCTGATCAATCTTTTTGCTCTGCTTTGCCCTCTCCTTCTTTTGGTCCACAAACTTCTGGAAACGTGATGACTCTAATTTGATGCAATAATACTCCAGCTGAGGCCAGTATTCAACAGAGCAGCTGGTTTACATATAATACTCATGTTTATATGTCCTGAGACAGTGTTTGCTTTTTTAAAAATATTTTTGGCAGAAGTTTAACATGGAGAATATACATTTAGTTTGAGGTCCTTTCTAGTTCCTGGGCTCTTTTCTGCAGAACTGCCCGGCACGTGAAGATCTGTCTTCATGAAACAACACAAAAATGGGAGTCACTGCTTCTATGTCAGAAGGCTGGAGTGTGAGGAAATAAGAGGCTGGTTTGATAATTTATGTGAGTTGTTAATTAACAGGTTATCTTACACAGAATGGTAATGTGCTTACACAGAATATATTTGATTATTTGTTCCCTTGTTTCTCTGGGACTCCAATTATATCAGCTTTCAGTCATTCCTTCCTCTAGCAAAAAGAAGACAGAATTTATGTCCTCACCAGCCTTACACCATGACTGTTGTGTGCCTTGCACAGGCGTGTCTCTTTAGAAAAGAAAATTGTCTTAGGGACAGAAGATGATTGCCTCTCTCATAACTAAAGATGAAGGGAAGTCTTTTTTAAAGAGGTCTAGGAATTCAGGTCCTACTATTTTTATGTCAGGGCTCAGCAGTAAGTCCTTGCTCAAGTAACCCCACTGATTTAAACCAGTCGTGGTGGCCCAGAGATGTTTTATGTGCAAATAATACAGTCTGCAGTGGTAGTCCAAGAACAAAAGAGTTTACTCGGAGATGCTCCCTAACAGAAACATATTAAGCTGTTTCAGATGAAACAAGAAGAGTTTTAACTTTCAAATATCCAAAAGAATACTGTTTCATTGCTCTTAGTTTTTAGATTATATTATCTTGTAGCAGTGGTCAGTGCACAGGAAACAACAATAAACCGCACACACGGCATGCAGAACACAGAAGACAAAGAAAAATTTTTCCACAGATCATTTAAGAAACACCTGCAGTTAGAACACAGTTCTTTCAAAGGCTTTTCTACTTAATATTCTGGATATTTGGACCCATCATCCTGCTCAATTTTAATTCATTTAAATTGATATGTTTAGACTAGGCATGCATACTCTGAGTTTTATTCTAGGGTCAAATAAGGAAGGGGAAAAAATTATTCAAAGCCTGTTAAGAGCAGAATCATGGCCTAGAGGTATTAATCTCTGTTAATTATGCATCTAAGATTAGTAAACATCAAAATTATGTAAAAAGGGGGGGGAGGGGGAACTTAACAGTGAATGCAGAAACAAAGGACTTCTTTTTTCCAAAAGGAAAAAAAAATATGACCCTATCAGATAAATTTCAATCTATACCAGATCTGTGCTTCATAGCAGAAAAGAAAGGCTACCATCTAGCTACCTGTTTCTAATAGCCGCTGCATTCTCTATGTGATGCATACCTATTAACCTGTGACACTAAGCTATGCCAATAGAGCTGGTTGCTCATAGATCTCATGCTAGGATGACTAGCAAAGCTAATGAGCTTTAACCTAAGTCATCCTCTGTCCAAATTCTTCAATGTCACCTGGTCAGAAATGTTATGACAACACAACATTTTTGGGGATTAAAAAGCATTAATCAAACTATTCTGATCAGAAGGGTATTTTTTTTCTAACAAATTGGCTTGCAAAAAATATGGGTTCCAAGTTGCCTTAAAGTTTCTTCTTACAAATATCATCAAAATAAAAACTTTGTTCTTTACATGAAAATCCTTCTCTCGTTGAAGTACCAAGGTATTTTTTTAAGGATTGCAATAATTACTGGTTGTTTCTGATGTCTCTTTTTCTAATCAGTTCACAGAGCTCTTACAGGTTCGTATTTCATCAAGAATTAGTCAGATAGGTTTCACTGTTGCTGTAGGGATTAGAAAAATTCCCAAACCTGCTTTTGAGCACTTCTGATTGCTTTATTTTGTTTTCTGTATTGTATTGTATTTTGTCCATGTGCGTTTTTTTCCAGACGTTAACTTTTTTTTACATAACTTATTTACATTTTTTCAATGTGTTCATTCATCATTTGAATAGCTATAAATATCTTCACTCCTGTCATCCCTAACTGATGCTTTGAAGGTACCAATAAGTCATGCGTGTGACTTGATTTGGAACTGGGGAGATAATTCTTAGGGCAGCCTGGACATCAATGTATTTAACACCTAGTGGACAAACTTCTGAAGTATTATGGATTGGTCTGCTTTTTCTAAAACTAATTCAGGGATGATCACAGTCAGCACAATACTGAGAGATTTTGAGAATTACTCTTACCAGAAATTTTTCCAGGAAAAGTACATCAAACTCTGAAGTCTTGCATAGCCACTGTAAATGGAAATGTTTGTATTTTTGCCTGGCCTCTGCTCAGGGAATGACAGTTATGATTAAATTACCCATATCCACTAGTGCACTAGTGAAGATCTAAACTTACAAACCCAAAAAATATGGAGATACTTCCAAGCAAATTCAACCTCCCTCAAAATGTCACTCAGAAATATGAACAAGCCTGTTTGACTCCGTGTTTGAAAATCCAACCACGAAACATTCTGCACAGTAAACTTAGCTTTCATTCATAAAACAGCAAACAAAGCATGCATTGTAATGACTTGTGATCCTATAATCCACACCAGAGCTCAGAGGTGAGCTAGCAGTTTGCAGAGCTTTCTTCCTGAGCTGCGCTGGCAATTTTCTGCTACTCAAGCACGCGCTGTCCTGGTAGCTGATCCAAATTACACATATGGTAGAAAGCAAGGGAGCTTACAAAGCATACTTTGAGCACTTCAAATGGCAACATTTTTTACCAGTTTTACCACTTTGTTAACATTTTTTTTTCTACTAAGGAAAATTTATTGTCTTACTCTTAAAATCGTCATATGATTCAGCATAACATTATGCCTGCAAACCAGTCAGCATAAAAGTGGAATGGCAACGAAAAAGCACTTTTTCACATCTTTTTACTTTATTTCACAAAACAAATACTTTCTTTCTGTTTAGAATTTCCATTTCTCAAAATCTCAGCATCTACATTATAACACAAGATAAATCAAACTTTTAAATTGCAGTAGATTTCAACTTGTGAGCTACATGCAGCTCTATTTTCAGGCATTTCACTGCAATATTCATTAAAAACTTGAGTAATGTTTAATTTTCATATTTTATGGATATTAAGTTCACTACAGTAAGAAAGCGTCTTTTATGTGGACTTTGGTTATTAAAAAGGGCATTTTGCTCTGGTTAGTTTCCTGGCTATATTTACAAAGAATTCCCTAAAAAGTAAATTCAGATTTGGAACAAGAAGAATGTCTTGTCAAAAATATGCTAAATGTCAGAGATATGATCAGCCAGAGAGGGTTAGGAAATCTTCTTATTTGTATTACCCAGAACTACTGAAAATAAAAATAAAAAGCACTGGGAAAATAAAATAGAAAAAGGGCTGAAATACCCCAGATTATTTAGCAATCAATTCTGCTGCATTAAAAAGCCAAGTCAGAGCTACCTGCAGGCCACGTTAAATTTACCCAGAACAGAACAGCAGAGGAGAACTCAGGTCTCTGTTCAGTCACAGGGTTTCCACATTAAGCAAGTGGGTTTTCTGCTTTTGATCTCAGCCTCTCATTAGTGGGAGAGAGAACAGCCACTGCTGTCTGTGCCATTTATAGCCACACATTTTTTCCCGTGATTTATGGTTTTTATTTTGCATAAAAAGTTAGCCAAAATTCAGACATACATGGAGACTTCTCAAAAATCAAGGTTTTACAATAACCTGTTGGGCTGTACTATTAGGAGTATAATTCTCATTTAGAAATGTAGAAACTTTGACTGGGTTAAGTGAGAGGTCCTGCATCCTGATCCAATGGTGGCCAGTGTCAAATATTCCACAAAAGAGCACAAGATCCTCTGAAGTGTGCAAAAAAGGGTTAATAATGGCAGAAAATACCTCTTAAGTTTTTAGAAAGTACTTGGCTTTCATTCGGATGCAGAATCTTCACACTTGTTCTTAGCCTCTTTTTTTAATTTTATTCCTTATTGTTCAAATAAATACAAAAAATTTAAAATAATGGTGGAATTTTGCAAGCAACAGTATTTTGCAACAATTAATTCCAGAAAGAGTCTATACATTTTCTTTTCTTTTGAAAATTTTCATCTTTTTAATGATTTAAACAATCCCTTTTCTCATAATCAGAAACATGATGTGTTGTCTTTACTTTCACATTTTTGTCCTTGCCAGACTCTTCAAAGGCTCACCATTCCTTCAATAATTTTATTTTTCCAGATGCAAAATTTCTCACATATGCATCAAAAATATTTTATATATATATAGCAGAAGTTTTTTTAGTAGGATCTCATATCCAAAATGTAGTGCAAACGAGGGCATACTGCCTGTTGCTATTACTGGCTCCATAATAACAGTGAGATTTTTTTTTCTTTTCTGTTTGGTAACATTTTCTTCACTGGTTTCACTGTAGCAGCAGACTGAGATGAGTGCCATTGAGACCATCATTGAGAGTGCCATTGAAGCAAACTCAGTGACGCCAAGTTTTATTTCCCTTAATGCCAACACTGAATTTAAAATTTGCAGTTTGTTCAGACTGTTCCATCTCAGCATTTAGGAGCAGTTAAACTGGTACTGTGCTTACTTTTCTCTCTACTTTTTACAGCTCTCATAAAAACTTGATTAGTCTGAGCACTACTAGACTAATTCAAATTTTGGTATTTGCCACTTCTCTAATTGTGACTTTTATTTACGTTGCTGATAAATAAAGAGGAATAGTTTTGGATGCTCAGCTCATAAAAGTGGTTACACAAGGCTGGTAACATATTCTTAATCTCAAGTGATCATGAGCACAACAATACAGCTGCTAATTCAGTGCCTTCTGTCACATGGGTCCTGGTATTACCTGCATGGAGGAACAACTTTAGTGCTCTGCATATCAAAACACTGTACCTGAACCAAAAGCTTGCTTCTGAAGTCTTTGCCTATGTCAGAAATAGCATTGTTCAGCCAGTTTCGTATATATGTGAACACTTTGCCCCTCAGTGAATGAGTGAATTGATTATATTAATAAGCCTACTGCAGAGCTCTGAAAATCAAGTGTCTTGAGGTATTTAATACAGCAAGGACTCCTGCAACAAGCTATTCTAACCACTGACCACAAGACAGGAGGGATATAAAACTACATCTTATTTCTGAGCAACACAAGACACAATGACACCCTTTATCTTTGATGAGCATATTATCATTTTCTTACGTAAAGCACCTTGTTATTCTCACCCACACATGACAAAGGAAAAGAACAGGGAAAATTCCTGTGACATCAATGTGTTACAATCCTCTACAGCTACAGAAAATGCTGGAAAAGAGAGATACTCTCTCCTGACCTGCTTGAAAATATGCATCAAACCAGCAATCAGCAATCAGACGTAAAAACTGAATTGCATTAAAATGAGTATCTTGGGTGATGGTTCCCCAGTTAACAATTCTCCTCACTAACAGTTTTGGCCTGAACTAGCAATGAATTTCTGAGAAGCACAAAACCCATTCTGTCTTTTCAGCCTAGCTGAGGAAGTCTTTGCTCAGACACCTCAGTTTGACACAGAACAACTCACCCTCTAGTGGGAAAAATGTAGGGAAAAAAACATTTACGAAAATCTTTTCACGGATGTTTTCATAACCTGGGCTTTCACTTTTGCCCACCAATCTTGTAGTTCATCTCAGGATGAGTCCAAGAGCTGGCTTTGTTAATGGTCTTAGGCTGTCTCACATAGTCTTTTTCTAAGACAAATATATGAACCAAATACGAAAGAGTAACCAGCTAAATCATTCATGAGCACTTAAGACAGACGGAAAATACCAAAAAACACCTTGAAACACCAGTCATTATCCAAATTATTGCATCTGAAATCTGCATAGAACCTTGGTTATGTCATAGAATCATAGAATAGTTAGGGTTGGAAAGGACCTTAAGATCATCAAGTTCCAATCCCCCTGCCATGGGCAGAGACACCTCGCACTAAACCACGTCACTCAAGGCTCTGTCCAGCCCAGCCTTGAACGCCACCAGGGATGGAGCATTCACAACTTCCCTGGGCAACCCATTCCAGTGCCTCACCACCCTTACAGTAAAGGACTTCTTCCTTATATCCGATCTAAACTTCCCCTGTTTAAGTTTGAACCTGTAAAAATTTTATAAGCCTCTTTTTTCCCTCGAAGTTTCCTCAGCAGCTCCTTATCCATCCAAGGAGATCTCCTGGCCCTCCTGCTGCACTTCCATCTAGTCAGGATGCAACACTCCTGAGCTTGTAGTAGGTGATCCTTGAATAGCAACCCACAGTCTTGGGCCCCCCTACCCTCTAGCGCTATATCACATGGAACCTTACTAAACAGGTTCCTGAAGAGGCCAAAGTCTTCTCTCTTGAAGTCCAGGGCAGTGAGCTTGTTGCATGCTCTTCTCACTGTCCTGAGGATCTCGAACTCGACCATCTCATGATCGCTGCAACCAAGGCTGCCCTGGAGCATCACATTTCCAACCAGCCCTTCCCTGTTGGTAAGCATGAGCTCGAGCATGGCACCTCTCCTTGTTGGCTTCTCTATTACTTGCAGAAAGAAGTTGTCTTCAATCAATTGAGGAACCTCCTGGATTGTTTGTACCAGGCTGTACCATCCCTCCAGTGGGTATCGGGATGGTTGAAGTCCCCCATGAGAACAAGGGCCTGCAAGCTCGAGGCTGTTCCTATCTGCCTATAGAGTGCTTCATGCACAGAGTCCTCTTGATCAGGCAGTCTGTAACAGATCCCCACAGTAATCTCCCCCATTACTGTTCTCCCTTTGACCCTGACCCACAAACTCTCTGTTAACTGATCACCTGTCCCCAGACAGAGATAGGCTCTCCAGCCTATCACTGACATAACTAGCAACTCCCCCTCCCCATCTGCCAGGCCTGTCTTTTCTAAATAGCTTAAATGTCCTGGATATAATAATACCCTCCAGGGGGAATTTGCACCTTTCAAGGTTCCCTGGGAAACCCTTTTTCCAGTGCTACTCCAACAGGCTCATCCTTCCTCAGTCTGGATCCCAGTGAGCTGTGCTACGTGCAAAACTCACAAGTGGGGGAAAATAACATACAAAGGCAAAAAATACTTCAGCATGGCGGGGGCCACTGTAGTGAGTAAGTCACCAGAAAAAGGCAGAGTGATGAGTTTCCTGTCAGAAACAGCAGTGGCTTGCTAGAATAATCCCCATTGCTCTGAACTGGTTCAAGGTGTGGGTTTTCATAATAAACTATATGAGTCCTGGACATCTCTAATATCGAGCTAGCTTTCCTCTCTGCCTCAAGCCAGTATCACAACTGTAGAGCACGGGATGAGAAAATGGGCTAGCTGAAATCGATTCCTACAGCAAGCATATTTTTCTTGTTTGTTTGGGTTTTGGTTTCTGTTGTTTGGGTTTTGGTTTCTGTTGTTTGGGGTTTTGGAGTTTTTTTAACATGCAAATAAAGCTTATATATGTTTTCCTGCCTGATTGCACACATAGGAGATGCTAGGACCTGCAGAAAACTGCTTTGCCAGGTGCAGGGCAGAATCAAACGGTGACCAGGACTGTGTACAGTAGAGTGGTCAAGGCATGTAGCTGTCGCACAGTTGTGATTAGCTCATGTCATCCAGAAACATGATACAGTAGGCAGACTAGGAAGGTATAAACTAACTCTTCAGATAGGGAGACTACCTGAGCAGTGGTCATTTTCAGAAGACCTGACAGCGTGTGCCTTCTTGTGTGTGTTCAGTGATGAGCCCAGATTTCTCATTTCTCAAATGGGAAATCTGGGGGAGAGGGAGATTTCCTGAGACAGCATGAAGCTGCGTGTAGGAGGGTGCTTCAATGCCAGATTTGAGGTTCCCACCTCCTCAGGGTTCCCAGCACCCCACTCATAATTCACATGGGTCAAGCCCACAACAGAAAGCTGGGGAACCTACCCCTGAGGGAACCATGTGGGGTTCATTAATAAGACAATGTAGATGCCATCTAGAAGAAAAGAGCAAGAAGCATCACTATTGCAATATTTTTGAATGTTGGGGGAAAGCATACACAACATATTGATCCCTTATGGATGGTTTGGGAACACTTAGCTGACGAAGCCCCTTAGGAATGAATCTTGTGAATCACAGAGAGGCTTGGCTATGAATTAGGCTCCAAGCTGTTCAGTGCTATTGAGACTAAGATGCTCCCAGGTCCACAGAGAAACAAAACATGAGGCCCTACAAAACTCCAAAAACACAGACTCCTCTCTTCCTGCATTAGGCAGTGGTTGAATGGGAGGCTTGCAGCTTTCCACAGCTGTTAAGTAAGGCAGCTAAAATTTAATTCCATTTGTAGAATTTTTCTATGTCATTTGGAGAATATAATCTGGCTCTAGTAGTTTGTTGGTCCAAGAAGCATTCTTTTTTTTTATGTTCCAGACTATGAAAACGTCTCTACCTTTCTTTTATTATTATTATTATTAAAAGAGTAATATGATGTTATTTGTGCTCCTACACAATAAAAAGAAATAAAAGAATGTGTGAGTGTCCTCTTGGTTACAGAATCATAGAATCAGCTAGGTTGGAAAAGACCTTTAGGATCGCCAAGTCCAACTTGATGGTTACCCCAGGACTGCCAAGACCACCACTAAACCATGTCACCAAAGGCCTCATCTACATGGTTTGTGAACACTTTCAGGGACTGATTCCACAGCTTTGCTGGTCAGCCTGTTGTCCTGTTGTGCCCTGCATGTGTGTGGGGATGTCATCTTTTACTACACTTTGTGCGGTTCGCAGGCCAATGAATTACATCTACCCCATCTTCAGTGGGAGTCACCAATAATCAGAGGAACCTGGAAATAAAAAAAGGCCTTCAAACAAGTTTCTGAACAATGACATAAGAAGCCAGTAACTCTCTGGAGCCAATTTTAATTCTGAGCGCTAAACATTTTCCCATGCTACTCACACATCCTTAAACTGAAAGCAAGCAGTTTGCAGACTGTATAAGCACACTCCATGAAGCCAAACTTCTTAGTCCGAACATGGCAATGTTTTATTTGGATGAAATACTGCTAGAAGAAGAGATTATGCTCATCAGACATACTGCTGCTCATCAATAATTGCCACACGTTTTTTGCCAGAGGTAGTATCTTCAGAAAGGTAAATGGGGATTGCTAAAAAAAATGCATTTTAATACAATTTCTGGACTTTGAATGCTAAGTTATGTATTGCTGTTAGCTGGATTATTGCTGTATTGCTGAATGGTTAATCTTAATGACTATTTAAAACATAATTTGTAATATCCTCTTTAAGTTTTGAATCAAACTTTCCTGGAACTTTCATTGTGTTTGGGATTTAAATTCCCCTAATGTTTAATTTAGTCTACTACCCTAAACATTTCATAAACTAAGTCCATTTTCTCTCCTTTATTTGAGGGCACAGGATGACTGATGGGTTTAGTCCTTAGGGAATTTATATGTTGTGTAATCATCATATTTCCTCTCTTTAGAGTGACAGATGAAATATAAAACAGATCCTGATAACTGACATTTTGCTAATCTTCTGTTGCTTTAAAAAAAAAAGTGCAGATAAATTAATACTGTAAATGCTCTGTAATCAATGAATAAAGTATAAAAAAATGTAACTCAGATTTGCACTATTGCAAAGGGCAGTAGCATGGTCCAATAAATTGTTTCTCCAGCCATGCCTTTTCTAATATTAATTAGTAACTTTTGTATAGATTTGAATCAGTAAACTGATTAAAGCCAGCTGCGTTAACTTTCAAACTTTTATTCAGGCATTAACTTCTACTCAACAGTATCACAGCTGACAACAGCAGTAAAGATTTAGACACACCCCAGCAGCAGAATGTTGTGGATATGAATACCACAATGGACTTCCTTAAACCAAAGCCTGCCTTAGAATAGTTGGCATCTATAACCTAATTTGTAAATAATTTTATTTCTCCAGACCTTGAAGCACATCAAGCTAATTCTCAGTGCTGGAGCAGTATAAAAATATTTGAGCAGGAATGAGGATCAGGTCTTTACCTATTTCTGTGTTTGCTTTCTTGTCGCTATAATTTCTTTAAAATAAGTGTAAAATTATTTAAAATTATTTAATTTTTATTTCCTTAAAATTATTTCCTTAAAATAATAATACAAAATCAAATTACTGGTTTGGACTGTGAGTTTTCCAATATCAAAATATTTATATGCATACTGTAAAAATTATTAATTCAAAGTATAAGTACACCTATAATTCTAGCTAAACTTTGCAAGGAAATACATATTTTCATATTTTCTCAGGAAAAAAATATTTTGATAACATACCACTGCTAGAATGAGTAATACATATTTTTATGTGTTTTTAATGCCTATGTATTGAAAGCATTTTATGTATTAAAAATATCTCCACTGTATCAGTCTTTTGTGTAATATTAAAACAGTAAGAATCATTGATTTTCTTATTTTTCCCCATGTTGGCAATCTGCAATTGCCATTGTTTCCTGCAATATTCTTATAATAGAAAATATCCAAAAAGTGTTGCACAGCTGTGCTGAATCCATTTGTCTCAAGTACACCAGCAATTGATGGTATTGCTCTTTGCTGAAGCCAACGTTCACTTAAGACAGCAAGAGAGGAAGTGGAAAACCTCTACTAGAAACAAGATTTGCGCTCTAAATGTTTAAAAGATAGGCAGTGTCACTTTGAAATTGACATTATTTGTCGGTTAGAGACTTTTCTCTATTTAAATACTCATAAACTTCACCATTTAATCCAAGAGAGTCAGGTTATAAAAAGGAAATAGGATTTGTGCCTGACATCCACTAATGCACAGTAGAAGACTTCTTGATGTGCCAAAACGTATGGAGGTCAAATAACAGTTGCACAGTGTTCAATTTATTGTCAACTGTTGCATTCTTACCCGCATCCTAAAGGAGCTCGCAAGTTACTGCATGAGGTGAAATAAGCTTTGCTCCTTACAGTTCTACAGCCACTGAATTATTAATGTTTGGGCCACAGCTCAGAAAGGTTCATTTCCACAGTTCATAAGATCACTGCCTCGTGAAATTGCTCTGCTGTGCTACACCAAAAGTTCGTACGCTGTACCTAATGGGGCAAAGTCAAAAAGTCATGCAAGGCTTCTGCTTGTAAACACTTGTGCATGGGGATGTGAGTATGTGTAGGGAAGCAAGGAAAGCAGGGGAGGAAGAAAAGAGGGAGAGTCCTTCTGATTCTTACATACCCACATCTGTCTGCAAGGTGTGCAATTTCTCAGGGCGGAAGACCTGAGCCTGGCAATTGGTAAGAGCTAAAGAAGCCACCCTAACTGCTAGGAGAAAATAACTAGCAAGAAAACAGATGGTTATACACGTGGGGTTTCTCCCACAATTTCTGCTTAAGGCATTTTTGGTTTGGAAATGGAAAAGCAAAATGGAAAAATGTGAATGCAAAAAAAAATCCTAGGATTTATTTTCTGATTTTGGTTGCAGTATTCTTATAAAAATGAAAAACTTACATGTTACTGTCACATAGCTAATTTCAAAAAAGGAGCATAGACTGTAAAATGTGCTTGCAATTTCCCATAGGTGCTTCCTTGCGCACAAACTATAAGTTTTTATGGGAACTCTATTTACGTGTGCAAAATTATGTGGTTACCTAGTGATGCAAATTCACAGGTATAAAATAAAATCATAACATCTGCACATAGCTGCAGAACACTCCATGTAGACTGAAGCTACAGCTTAGCATGCAGCTTCTAAACCATCTCAGGAATAAAAATAACTGTAATTTATTTTTTTTTTAATCAAATTAGTATAAAAAATGGCTCAGTCCTTATTCACTGATATGTAACAGTTTGGCTTAGCAACCATGAGCTACACAGGGTGTGTGGTTCAGGTGAATTACTTAACACATTAGTTCTGTGCTGGTCTTTCTGTCTTCATTCCAACATCCTTGTGCTGACAGAAGGCAAACTTGGCATGCAACAACTAGACTGAATGGGGGAGAAGGAAGTAAGAAGGGGATATAAAGCTGACATGATTAATAGGCCTGTCACAATTTGTTTACCAGAATGACTCCGATGAACATGTACTTTTTTCAAGACTGTTAGTTCACTGTCATTTTTCTGTTGAGTCACATTAAGGGTAAAATCAGGCCATCAAACTGTCTGGAAAAAAGAAAATTCCACCCTACCAAGCTGTCTGAAGCAACTGAAGGTATTACAGGAATGTTCAAATGCTCAGTGATCACTTCATGGTGTGTTTGAGTCATCCTTGTACGCACTAATAGAGGCTAAGGAAAATTTGGGACACTTTTCATGACCTTCTATAAAATTCCTCATGCATTTACAAATAATATTCCTCACTGATAAAAATTACACGGGATGAAATGAGTTGTTTGAATAAGGCCAAAACTGTCATCTTCCACTAGTTAAAAATATTAACAGTAAAATAAGCTTTTCAGTCTGACTAATCTTACACACAAGTTAGAAAAAAAATCTAAATCAAGGTGCTTTTCCACTTATACAGTTGCCAGCCTTTGATGTGAATGGCTAGCCTAATATAGGAGATTTTCAGTTTGCTGTGATAGAAAGAGGCACTGATATTGTCCAGGTGTTTCTTAGATCAAATCCTGTTTACTTATAGAGCATATCTGAAGTCCCAAAAGAACCTGGGTAAGAGACAGTTGATTTGCCCACAGATACTACCTTTTTTTCAGCCAACACTTGACCCAAAAAATACATCTCAGATTTTCTCAAGATCATACTTCCAGAGCTTCTTTGTTCTTTCCTTGTGTATAACCACCCTGTCTATACCACTTCTCTGCAATCCCTGATCCATCAGTAACCTCTCTAGCCACTCAATTTATCTTACTGAGGAGTTTTGCACTTAGGTTTCAGATGGAACTATAGACCAACCGGCTAGTTACACAGAGAGATTTTTTCGTCCACCTGAATAAAAAGAAAAAAAACCCAACCAACCAAAAAAAAAAAAAAACACCAAAATACAAACCCTAAATATTGTTCCAAGAACATTTCTTTCAATCCTTTCCATAATAATGCATTACATGCCTTTTTTCCTCATTTAAAACCTCCCATGTAACTAAAGTTATAACAAGTCCTAAAGTTTACAGAAGGATGAGGGAAGGATTGTTAGAGTTAATGGTTGAGTAAGCTGAATTTGTAGCTCCCACTGTCTCCCAGGTGGCACATGCTTGATTTTTCATTAAATCATTGACTAGAAGAAATGCAGCTAAGTGACCCACCTTTTTCAATTTTCTCTTGTTGGTTTTTCGTCAACATCTCTCCTGAAATCTGTGAACTTCACAGTAATCAAAATGGCCCTTGTGTGACCCACAAGTGTTGTCTCTCAAACTATGAATTTAGTGCCAAGAATAAGGCATATCAAATGAAAGTTTTGATTGCACTTTTCAAATAGGAGACCTTTTTTGCTTTTGATAATGTTGTTGACCACATTCTCAACATCTGTAAATGTGCAAGTGATGAAAAACTAAAGTGAAATCCCATAAGCTGTTCAAATAGAAAATCTGAATCAGTTATGTTAAAGATCAAAGTGGTCAGTGTCTCTTAAAATGTTTTGAGACTGAGGTTCTCAATTTATGACTTCAGTCTTACAGCTTTCTCAGGCATTGTATGCACCTGGACTCATGGAGTGTTTACTGTGTCTTTCCAGTTCCTGGGCATTGTCACCTAGGCATTTAAGAAGTTCAGTAAATTAATTCTTTGTATGTAGTACTCTAAGAGTGAATCTTCATACTAGTTACTAAGATATGGCTCAAGGATTTTTAATTTATCATAGTCATTTAGTTATTATAGTCAAATTCCAAATTCACATTGTATTTTAAATTTATTTTTTTTATCAGTCTAGGATTGCACTTTTTAGGAGGCAATTTATTCACAGATGGATATGCTACACTCTTAATAAAATAAAACTTTAGGAAATATTGAGGGTAAAATCTCAAGCCACTGTATAAATAAACAAAAAATAATCAAATACCGTGTTTGTTCATAAAAAGTTATTTTTATAATTTTAATTAAATTCATAACATAATAAAGGGCACAGATTAGATTTCATAGCATGCTACTCCTCCTCCTCATTTTATAAGTTAACAGACTCAAAGGTTTGTTAACTCAAGGCATTACCTTCCTCTAACAAAAAGACAGGGCTCATTTTCAAAAGTTGAATGGTCCATTTCTGACAGCAAATAGGGAAATTGTTCATAATTTTATACAGCTTGTTTGATATAGAGTTCCTCAAGTTAGAACCTTTCTCCTTTCACAAGTTTTGGAATGCAGTCAACATTAAAAGGTTTCCTTTACAATACTGTTGAACTGAAGCAGCACCTAATTACCCTTTACATAATTAAAGTTAACATTGATGAGTATGAAACTAAATACTCCGGTTTGAAATTCTTCTTTCACTGGGCAGACTTGTAGAATAATTGAAGGTAGTTGATGAGGGTGGACATTTATTTTTCTCCTTCAAGGAAAAGGAATTTTGATGATATGTTGATTTGTCCTTTTTTTTAGCTGAGTGTTGTTTGTGAATGAACAGTTACATTTGAAAACAGAAAAAAAGCATAAGCCTTTCCTGAAACTGGAGCGTCAGAGTGCCAGATCACCGTATCACAGGGATATCAATAATTAGCTTTTTTTTTTCACTCAGCAATACCAGGCAGCAATAAACCATTCTACAAAATCTTCACCAAAAGTCTATGACGTAAAAAGTCTAGGCATAATGACAGCAAAACTTTGGGGTAACAACCTGATAGCCACAGAAGAAATCTCATGTTACAAACACACAGCTTGTAGTGAGAAACCTACACACAAAATACCATTTCAGAGAAAATTCAAAGTCTTCAAGGACTTTCAGGAGCAAGTACAAACCTAAAAGACATAAACTGGTTTTTTCAGTAAGAATCTAAAAAGAAAAAAATTGAATCATTGGTGTCTTTTCATACAGTTGTTATTTTCACTGTATGAAGTATAGTCCTTACCACCAACCAGAATATTTTTATGCACAGAAGCAAAACTGTGATTAAATACAGCAATGTAAAAATCCAGCAAAGCAATCCATGAAAACCAGTATTTTAAACTCTAGCATAAGCCAACACATATTTTAAGACAGGATAGCTAAAGAAAAGTAAGCCATCAAAATATAATTTAAGTGAAACTAAATAACAAATGATGTTAAAACTCAAAGTAATTGTACATGAGTGCAGGTGTAGAACATTCTGGCTGAGCCTAGAATGTCCTGGCTGAGCCCAGAATGTTCTACACCTACATCTCCCCCTTTTTGTGTTTCTAAAAACATAACTTTCTTTACCATTTTTTAACATTCTACACCTACACATGAACACTTTACAAAATACCGTCTGAACAAAAAACATTACCAGGGTCTGTTAAGAGGATTGCTTTTAATTCTTTCTCTGGTTTTTAAAGTGAATCATAATGAGTCTCTAAAAATAAGTGTAAAACCCACCTGTAATGACCCTACAGATATATATCACAAGACCGCCATTTGCCGGTATAACATTTGGACTCCTTTCAACCTTTCATGAAATGGAGCGCCTTGCATCATTTAACTGGATAAAGACACATTTTCTTACTATAAATGCTAATCATATTATATCATCCTCATTCCAGATATGAAAGATATGCTATTTATAATTTTTTACCCATGAATTTCATATTTAATATGACAGATTAAAATCAGATATTTTTTGTCAGAGACAATGTAAGTGTAGTCAGCAGTGGTATGTCATATGGGACTGTCATACTGAGACTTTTCTATGTTATATAGTTTGGACAGCAGGGATTAAGATACGAGATATGTTTTGTTGCACTGTATGTAGATCCCAAATAGAATAAACAGCTGTTACTAAAGGTATGAATAAATCAGGCATTCTGTTAAGCTTAAAAGCAAACCAGCAAACAAACAAAAAACACACCCTTGTTTCTCCTTTTGAGTAATCTGTAAAAAGTAAGTAAAAAATTAGATGATATAAAACTGGGTGGTGGGGGTAAACAGTCAAACTTTTTATTGTAGCTAATGATCTAATTGTTCTAATATTCCATGTCTCTCAAAAATTCTTGTAGCCAATGATAGAGAAGCCCAAATGAAACACATCTGCAGAACAGAGACGCTGTTACCCACATCCTTCTTCTCTATGCATCAGAACTATCATAGTTTTATTGCTTACAAAGTCTTCCAGAAACAGTAAGTCTCAATAACTTCTCCATTTTAATATTTTGTTACAGAAAAAAGGGCTGTGGGTCAAATCAAGAACTATTTTCAAGCAATAATGCTTAAAAATCTTGGCAGTGGGTGAAAACATGCAAAAAAAAAAGCTTACAGAATACTTATTCAAGCTAGCCATGCTGGTTTTGTTTTAATTTTCATGTCTCCATTGGCACGTCTCAAGAAAAAATCTATTTCAAAGATTGTTCATGAAATAATTTCAGGCAAAAGAAAGAAGTTTATTCAATAGTTTGGACTGTTTTCCTGTGATAAAAGAGGAACAAAAGTGGTATAATAACACTGAGAGAGGGTCAGGCACAAAGATCAAGTAGTGCTACTAACTTAACTCTGTGTATCAACTAACTAAACTGATGCTCGACTTTTACATAGACAGTACAATGAAATATATATAAACAGAGTAGTATTCAACCAAATTATGATCATACTAGTTGTATCTTTTTCTGCATTGGAAAGCACTTCACTCAGAAATAGACAAAGTTAATAAAGGAAAACTATTCAAACCTAAAAGAAAATTATTCCAGATTGTATTAATTAGCAAGGAATTGTCTTTGAACTGGCTTCCCTGCACCTGAATAAAAGCATTAAGAACTCAGACTTTTCCTCAAACTCTCTAGTTTTAAAAGTATGTAAATTTGTGTTAGAGGATCTTAGGTTTGCAATTTTATGCATGCAACCCTATGCATGCAATGATATTTCAGAAAGCATCCAGGAGAAATTAAAAGTATTTTGTTCTAAATATTTATGAATGGTAACTTTAACTCAGAGCATATGAGACCAACACCATAAGAGGATAATTTTTTATATTCCTGGAATTGTTGCAGCAAGTTTCTTCTATGGCAAGATAACTCATCAAAAGTTGTTTATGTTAAGTTTGGATTAAATCCATAAAACTAATGGATTAGTAAATTGGAAAAAAGGACAATACTGTCTTTTCAAATCTACTCTTAGTTGAGTTCAGCTAGAGCTTCAGTTGCTCAAGAAAAGACATAATTTTGTTTCAAAAGAAAGAAAAAACCAAAACCAAACAAAAAATGCACTTATATCTGCCTGATGGTAAGACTTAAGTATAGTTGGAGCAGATTTCTTGGTAAGCTCCTAATCACCAGCTTTTCACAAGCCTATTTTTCTCTTTCTGGTCAGCCACCAGTAGTACCCTGTTCAGTATAATTCTTCTCAGAGTTGCTTCTGTCTTTGTATTCAATTTATGAAGTTCATTGATTAGTGAAAAACCTCGTTTTTCTTCAGCAGTATTTCCAACAAAAAGTTCACATTTTTATTTATCAGGAGGTATCAAAAAATTAAAAAATGCTTCTTCAATGTCACAACCTAAAAACTTCAATTTTCATTTTTTAGTGTCACTGCTCTCCCAAAATTCACACATATCAAATTTTACCCTGAATAAATCACAGCCCTTTAAAAAACAGCACAAATCAAAGCTTGTGAGTTTGTGGAAAATGAAATAGAAAACATTTTTCTTATCAATAAAATATTTGTGTATTTTAATTTTTTATGTTACACAACAGTTTTGAGAGTTAGCATGTAAAACAGACATTTTTATGCCTCTGCTTCTTCCCCACTTATTTTCTATTTCTATTTTTAACATTTCAGATGCAATGTTCAAGCTAGCAAAGAATCTTGTAATCACCTTCACATTAATACTATGCTGTATTTAAACTGTAAGTCATGTTGGTTTTAAGAATTCTAATAGCATGATGCATACTTCGTACATTACTTCTATTTTCCTCTTGCCCTTTCAACCTTGTTTATAGTTTTGCATAATTTGTAATCTGCTCAGGAGGGTGAGATAATTGCCTGGTTAAAGTAGAGAATATTGAGGCAGGGCCTGAGCCTGAAAATCCTTTCTCGGGTAAGCAGTCTATACTCAAATAGGTATTAGCCAACGAATTCTAGAGAGTTTACATAAATGCAGTTTGTAAGTGCCTAGTCTAGGAGGATATTGAACTCCGTGTTTATAGTTTCCCTGCAGAAATGGGCATCAGCTATGCTTTCATTTTCAGTACAAATGGAAAAAAATTAGTTCATTAGCCCATGATGGATCATCCTGCACTTAGCTTTCTAAGTCAGTATAAATTTTTAAGAATGTATAAAACCAGTGCATCTCCAGAGACTTTAGCAGTATTGTGCTACTACTCCTGAAAAAACATCCACTCCTATTTTACAATAAATCTTACTTTATTCTCCAAATAATACTGTATTTCACAGAAATGATGGGAACAGAAAGAATCATAACACAGTTTTATAAATCACTGCAAAGTGACACCAAGAGTTCCAAAAGAAAGTATAGAATAGAAAGCCATAATAATACTTTTTACATTTTATTTCTTAGAATAATCAGGAAAAGATACACGCATGGAGAGCAACAATTTCTTAAATTCTGATTACTCTCATGCAGTCTTAAAAATGGTAGCAGGCAAGGACAAAGAGGATGTCTAGCAAATTACAATGTGAATAAGATAAATCAGCTACATGCCTTATTTTTCTTCGAGTCAATGGAAAATGTTTCCATTTCATTCTAAAGGGAAAGGGTTAAAGAGGCTTTAATTTGTATTCCATAAACAACTCCAATACTTTCATTAGAAGACAATAAACAAATGACAAAGAATGTAGATCTTCAAAAGCGGCGAAGTGTTTGGAGAAAATCTGTGGAAGCAGTGGGAACAAAAATAAGAAAGAGCCTAATAGATGAGGTATAATCTCTGTAAGAAGGACAAGATGCACAGAGGATAGGCGAGAGGATAGGCTGGTTGGGGTTGTTGGAACTGACACATCTAATCCGAAAAGTAAACTAAACACAGAACCTTTGTATTTCGAAACCATCTTAGGTAGCAGACTTTTGTGTTCCTTCTACCTTTTTAGTTTAGAAAAGAAAGTTTAAAAACCCACAAACCTTTTGATGGAGAGTAAATGGCATACTTTTGAATCTCACTAAATCACAGTTCCTTTGCTGTTTGATTAGGAATGCTTTTGAGAGTCTGGACACTTTCTTTCAAACTTGTTTGCTTTTCTTCCTCCCTGCTTCTCTTTATTCGACGTTGTCTGTCTGTGGTGCCGAGATTTTAGAATTCTCTTTACCCTTTAAACTGTTGCTGTCAAAGACTACAATAAAAGGGAGATTCATAATAAGAAGCGCATTCTGCCAAGATGCTTCTCCAATATATACTGCCATTATGTATCTTGACAGACTCTTGTGATTAATACTGTTATTCTAAGCCAACGAAATTGATCCTGTCATCACCTTCAGAAGAGAAGACAGCCAAAGGAAAAAGTTAATTTCTAGGATTTACAAAGGAGATGAAAAAAAAAGATTCGAATTGTTATTATGCAAAAGGCAAGTTCATTCCTTATATATGTTCACCACCAACCGCTGCCAGCCATGCCCTACACAACAAAACACTTTGGACTTTATCACTATCTAAATCTAGTGTCCCTGATGCACTTTCATTAGTTACATTCTCCAGCAGCACAGAGAGTGTTTTCACACAACTTGGAATGAGCCATATGTTGTTAGCAATTTATCTTCCTTGTCTTAAATTCTTCTGCTTCTATAGGCACACAGTAAAATTCTCAGGCCAAATAAAATGTGTCAGGGAAAAACACAAATCAATCTCACAAACAGTTAATGGAACAATTTCATTGATCAAAAAGCATTTACAATAAAAGAGAAAAAGACATGAAAGCTGCAACTCTATCAAATTCTTTTTCTCTTTCTCTAGCTTACCTTTTTTCTTTCTTTTTCCTCCTGATGACAGTACATGAATGTCCAGAGAAACTCTATCTTCTTTGGGTACAGGCAATCTTTCTGATAATAACTTGCTGCTTCCTTCCTTTTTCTTTTTGCTGCTTGAATGAAAAATTCCTCTGCAAAACTGCATTTTTGGCTGAATTGATTGCCTGAACCTTTAATTCCAATGTTTCAATACATTGACTCCTGGAGGTTATATATGTCTTGTATTTCATAGGCTTTAAGTTGTAATAATTTAGGCTTAGATTGCTGATAATGTTAGACCATTAGAGAATATATAGTCTGACAGCAGTCATAAAATAGGCATTTGTTACTGCATTGTGTTTTATGTTGGTTAATGGTGTGTCCACAAATGTTTGCAAAACATAAAAGATAACAATATTTTAATGATGCAATAAGACTGAATCAAATAAAAAGCCATATCTTTGTGACAAGAAAATTTATTCCAAAACAATGGCAGCAGAATTTAAATGGAAAGTTTTATAGAAAAGAATAGCACGCTTGTCAGAGGTTTATATATGTATGTTGTTATTGGTGTGCTAAATTGATTATGTACAGTAAATAGCATTGCTGCTATTACACAGTATTCTGATCATTTCCATATGCTCTAGGCTTTTATTTTGACTTTCAATTATGAATGCATAATCATAGTTATTTGAGTAGGTTACATTCTGCAGGGAGAAAAAGTGATTGACTGAGTAACAAAATAACACATGAACACAAGAAAGTTTAGGCACCACACTGGTCAGACAGAAAACCAAAGTGCTGACTGCTTGCGAGCTTCAAAATATATGCTACAAGTTTGTTGACTCATTTTACCAGAAGCCAAAGCCAGATAAACAGCCTACAGTAACAAATGTGAAGCTGCTCAGATTTGAAAGTAGAGTACCTCTACCGGCAGCAATTTTCTTCTTATTGTTATAACAGTGCTTTTCAGGTAAGAATCTGAGACATGCAAGGGATTAAGCATATTGCCCAGATCAGAATTTCGTTCTTAAATTTTGCCTGCCTCAAATACTCTTTGCAATGACAGCAGTCACTGCTCTTCTTTTCTGTTCTGAACTGATGTAGAGAAGCAGACAAAGAGCTGCTGAGGGCTGCTGCAGGAGCATTTGCCAATCTGCGCTGGATAATGTTACATCCTTCATCTCTTTGTGGTTTTTCCCCTTACGTAGCTCTGGAGCTGGGAGCTCGCTAACTTTACCACAAGGTGCCTCCGGGCAGCAAAGCGGCTCAGTGGGGAGACACAGAATCCCAAACTGCACAGTGGGTATAGAGATATGGAGCATGCAAGCAAGGGAAACTACTCTGACTTCTATTATACAACCACTGGGCACTGTGCTGGTGAAACTGCAGCTGCACTGCCATGAAGGTAGTGGAATCCCCTACAAAGGCAGAAGTGCTTGAAGTGAAACACTACTCTCAGCAGTTTTTACATCTCATTCAAGCTCAGACATAAAACAAGAGAGTAGCATGGAGAGGCGAAGTGGTAGAGAGACAGAAAAATGGCTCCTGTTCTGCAGAAAGATATTATCCTAAAAAATACCCATCCTGCTCCAGAGGCATGGGCAGTAGATAAGCCAGACACATGGGTGACTGACTCCAGCTCTCTTCCCACTAAGCCTTGAGTGGGAGAAACATTAACTTCCCATCCTCGCTTTCAAGAAGGACTGCTGCAATGAAGCTAGATAATTTGAGTCGTCAATGTCTCATATGCATCATCCCGTTGGAGTTAGGAGGAACCTCCTGCAAGCAGAGAAAGGCCTGAAGGACTATGCCTGTTTCCTTTGTTGTATGGCAGTACCCTCTGGTCAGTGAGTGGGGTGAGATCAGAGCTGCACCATAGGATCAAAGGAGAAACACCGAGGGAGACGCACACAGCATATCGTAAGACGGCATGAGATAAAATGACATTGGAGATAGGGCTACTTATTTTCTACCTAAATCACATTCTCCAGATCCTTTTCCTGCATTAGACTACCCTTTTGCCTGCTTTGTGGTAAGTGCCTCCGCTGGTACTGACCTTTATAATTTATATCAGTTCTTTAGTAAGTGGTAAATTTGGCTTAGCAGTATGAATAATTGCAGAACTTTTAGAACAGTAATTCCTCCAGTATTTGACTACACTTTGAAAGTATTTTGTTGTATTATCAGCTTCAGCAGCTCCTTGAAGAATCTTGATTTGTTATGAATAAATTCTTGAGGATTTTGGCTGAGAAGATGTGCAAGAACATTCTGATTTTCCCATTAAAAAGTGAGTAACATATAAATGTATACTGCTTTCAAAGAGTGGAACGATTTCTGGTGGGCTCCTTAATAAAAAAAAAAACCAAACAAACAAACAAACAACAAAACAAAGAAACAAACAAAAAAACAAAAAAAAAACACGACAACTTGAGGGACTTTTTTATTTACTTATTGTTTCAATGGCAAAACTGACCATTTTTTTCCAAGTAAGATTTCTTTATTTTGCGGCATTTTTTCCCCAAAATACAAGTTTTCTCTGTACACATTGTACCCTGGTTGTAGCAGATAAGCAGGGTCACAAAGAGGAGCTTGTTTGATGGGAGAATCTTTCAGGCAGCATAGTTCACCTGCTGGGACTTGGACAGACTTGGGACATTTCGGTGACTGGTATTTCCTTGAGTCCAAAGTATATAACTGTGTGAGGAATGCATGTGATATGTAGAAATCAGCAGCTTGAAATTGTTAAGGGGGGCATTATGTGCATTAAAATAATAAGCAACGAACTGCATGCTTTAGGTTGTATATCCGTAAAGCTGAAAACATCCCTCTGCTTCCAACTAGAATTGCCTGCAGGGTGATAGTATTTGGCATTATAAAAAATAAAAACTCTTTAAAAATTCATTCTTAAATTAGCACTCAAAATCCCAGTTTTACCAGGAAATGTTAATACAATTTTTATAAAGAGAGGTGAATAAAAAAGAAAATTCTCTAAATAAAGCTAAGGTATTCAGGTTTCATGGGTAGAAGGCACATCCTTGGTTCATAGATCAGTTCCAGCAATTTCTGACAGTGGAGAGAAAAGTAGCTTTGAAAGTCTATTTTATACCTATGTGCCTCATACCTAATGGAAGTCAGAGAGAGCAACACAAACAATTCACAGGTTGTATTTTGCATTACCAGTCTGATCCTATGATTTTAAAAGAAATTGAAATTTTTGTGGGGCTGGGCCCTGGCAAAGGTATAGTGAGTTCAGAAATTGGTATGATCTACATCACATCTTTGAGAAAAGTTCTGAGAGGAACAGAGACCTACTGTGCCTCCTTCATAGATCCAGGACGCTGACAGAAAATTACCTTTGTTTTTAATACTGCAGTCCTTCATGGTATAAGAATGGTCTTGGAATAAATATTTCAATATTAAAAGGTTGAAGATTAAAGTGCTTTAAATAGAAGAGATACCACAAAACCGTACATATATGTTACTGTCAATAGAACAAACCAGATCTGCCTACAGGCAAATTAATAAAAAAAAAGAAAATATCATGTGTTTTTATTCCAGATATTGATTTATCTAGGTTTGTTGCAGCTATCTGCAGCTTCATTTCCAGTCTATGGTTTTCAGGAGTGACATGATAGTAAATACCAGTTTAGATTGTGCTGTCCAATAAAGAATATTTTTTCTGCTGAATTTGCATTAAATTTAACTTTATTCACGGAAATAGTGCAATATATAAGAGGGTCCCTAAGTTCAACAAAACAGCTGGGAAGCTTTACTAAAAAAGCATCTGTCAGACACCCCACTAGTGCTGGAAGACTGCGACAAGGGTAGTCAACCTGGCTGTAGACAACAACATCATTGAGGACAATAACCCCCCAAAAGCACAGCTACAGCTCCACGGCTACTTGCAAAAAGATGTACAGTTCAATTTTAATATCCTCTTCTCTATTCAATAGCAGTTCTCCTCTCCTCAATTCAAAAAACAGCTGTGGTGTCAACAGGCACATTATGTAAAAATAAACCATTTGATAAGTGGATGGAGAAGAACATTCTTTGATCAGCAGAATATACAGACATTCATGAGTGCAAGGGGCACTGGAGGAATGCCTAAGAAGTAAGTTCCAGCAATGGTGAATTTGCTGGAAGGGTAATTGTGTGAGAATCTGTCAGGCAGCAAGAAAGAGATGTAAGGTTTCCAACCATATGATGCAAACTAAGGCAGGGAAGAGAGGAGGGAGCACTTTTGCTTTCAAAAGTCTCCCAAAAGACTAAAAATAGACCACGGGGAGAAAAATCAAATAATAATTTATTCCAAAACCTAACTTGCTGACAGAATACACAATCCTTTGATGTTTGAAAACTATTGAAGAAGGTCAGTCTATTTCAAAATAGTGCTGTTTGAAAGTTTTCTTTCTTCCTTTTTATTTCAATGAAGTTTGCAATATGAGTAAACTTTGCTGTTGCTACTGTATATTCAAGTATCAAAAAAAGTAGAAGAGAAGTCCATGGTTCTCTGTAGATAATAAATTTCTGTCTTCTGTAAAACCAGCAGTAAGTCCTGCTACAGCAGAATAGACCCATGGTTAAACAATCACTGCTAGAATTATCCATGATTGCATTTTATTCAACCTCTAGATAAAGGTCAATTCTTGTAATGAATTTTTAGTTTTTACTTGTGTCATTGACTCAAAAGTCTCCACATACATTTCAGGAAAACAAACGCACAAGATTTTATCCTGTTAGATGTCCTACTTGTAGTAAAAAGTGAAGGTTTTAAAAGCTTTCCCCTGCATAAACTCTTCATATTGAGGAGTCAGACTATGCTTAAAGTGACGAAATCAGATAATCCATATTTTCTACAATAATATGAAGACAGAACTTCGGGCAGATGAATTGTACTTACTGACAAAAACATGGCAACTGGCAGCATGCTTAAGTCTTAAGTTACTATACTGATTATCTCCTTTTGCATTTTATGATCTGAAATGTGCAGCTGATTTAGCCAACTAAGCAGCAAAAAAAAATTAGTGAGTTGGTTTTCCCTTTTTACTTTTTGGGTATATTTCCATTCTGTAACAAGAATACAGTTTATCAGGAGGTAAACTTTCTGGGAAAACCTCAGATTGCTGGTTTGAAAGACTATCAGCAATTTCTGAGGATACCAAACTTCACTGAGACTGGCAAATTCAACACCTGCAGAAAGATAACAAAGGAAAGCAGTGCAGTTTCAGAAACACCAGCAGTATCACAGTCACAGCTAGATAAATATCACATGACAAGAAACGATAACAAACATACTGCCATAACCTCAGGAAGATCTAAGTTTACAAAGATTAAGGGGGAAAACATGAGGAAATGCAGTTAAACAAAGAGTCCAAAAGACACTTCTATTTCACATCAGTTGTGGAAAAATCGATAGAAAAATACAAAGAATGAACTCAGTATGTTGAGATCCTTACAAAAATAACTCAGAGCAAATGCAAGCAAGCTGGAAAATCAGACCCATGCGGTTGTTAAAGTGCTACCAGGAGGCTTTAAGCCCTGTGCTGCATTGGCTTTCAGATGAATGCAGCTTGCTTTACAAAGAGGGGGTCTGCTGCAACTGAACATGTCAGCTTTTATTAACCAGCGACAAAATGCGAGGCACACAAGGAGCTGCTCAGATCAGCCTGAAGAACTCTATCTCATATGACAGAAAAAGACATCACGCACTCTCTGCCCCTCATTTCCCAACCAGCGCTGAGATAAATGATGCTTCCTTTGCTGAATCATGCTGCCTTGGCTGTTCAAGAACCTTACCAGGCTCTGCATTAATAATGACACTGCCATTTCCTTCCGAACTGGGCACAATATATGTTCAGAGAGAGAACTGATGGGGAAAATTGTCATATATTTTTCAGTGACTTGGCCCATATTTTGTGTTCTCAGTGTATTAACTTCATACTATACTGCTGGTAACCGTGTGAAAGAAATATAAGTCTAAACTATCATTCTTAATTTGTTGGGTATATGACTAGAAAAATTTAATAACAATAAAAATTTTGAAGTCTTTGAACCTATGGGTATAATTTACTTCATATTTTTACCCAAATATTTTATCTGAGTGGGTTTTTGCATTATGCCTTAAGGCTTAAATACATTCTCCCCTCCCCCAAAAAAAAAAAAAAATCATTCCAGCTTAGGTGTCATAGTCCTTGCTATCACTCCTGGATAGAAAAATTTTGAGTTGTTTCTTACACATGATGAAAAAGTTCTAGAGATCGGCCATCCTTCTGCAAATAATGCTATTTCATTTTATACTGTATACAACAAAAAGGGGAAAAAACATAGTAATAGCCACTGGTTTATTTTGCTTAACATATGTGAACCTGTAGAGCACTGTCCCTATAAACCCACATTCATTTATCTGATATAACAGAATGCTTTGCAGATCCTAACTACTAAAAATATGTAAACAACCTGGTAGAACTTTAAGGCTTTTCCGGATTTCTTCTCAAGCAAATCAAATAAGAATTTTGAATGAAAACTCTTTCACAGCTACTTACAGTCACAGATGTATCACACAGCAGAGGCAGGAATGCAAATATTTCTTTCTCACCTATGCTTGACAGATTGGGCAGAGGATTTCCCACCTGAGCCTATCCTGAGAAAAGTGTTGTCCCCTTTAGTGCTACTGACTGGACCTCAGCTTTAACATAAAGCTGAATACATGTCCTTAGCATTTCTCTTCCCTCTGCAGACCAACAATGCCTATTACAAGCCAAAGAAAGGCTGTAATGGACCTGTTCTAGCAGATGAAAAACAAAGGACAAGTGAATATGGCTGCATATCTCATATACAGCATTTCCCTTTCTCTTGTATTTCAAAGGCTAGCAAAGAAGTAAAAAGGTAAGTTACTAACACTTTTCAAGCTAGTTATAGCTTCTAGGTATTAAATATAACCCCTGGGACCATTTACTGCCAAACAGGGTTAGTGAAAGTGTTTTAAAGATTTTTCTTAATGATGTTGTCATTTTGTGAATTAACTGACAAGTGATAAGCACCGATCCACAATCCTGATCAAGAGAGAGAAGACATTGTATACTATCCTACTAGAGTGATGTTTGTCTTAAAAGGTATCTGCTTCTGAAGATTACTATTAACACAGACTCGGATGTCGCCAAGATGGCAAGTCAGTTAACAACAGTGCTAGGAACTGCTGGGATAAGTACCATATTCAAGAACTTTTGTTGTCTTACCGATGTTGTTTCGAACACTTTTAGTCTGCCTTTTTACAGAATGTACCTCCTAACATTTGGTGGTCCATTGCCCCCAAAGTCATTGAACTACTCAGAAGTTTTATGACCAGTCTTCCGGCAGGAAGCTGTACACTAACTGAACTTCAGGCATGTGAACCATCCCACTGAAGTTAGTTGCAAATTTCAAGCTCATACCCATGTGTCTGTAGGATGACACTACCTCAGCATCTCCATGTCTGTTGATTAAAGGCTGGTAATTGGAGCCAGCTTCTGGTATTATGGGCAACAGCTCCTTCTGTAGCTCTGAGGACTCAGGATAGGGATGCTCCTGTATTAAAAAGTAAAAAAAGGACAGCTTCGTGGAGTCAGACTTGCTGTTTCTGGAAGGGGCTATCTCCTGCACTTCCAATCGCAGTGGCTTCTCCAGGGCTCCATAGATATCAGGCAAAATGATATCTATGGGCTTTTTGCTGTCCATGTCTGATCTTGCTGCTGTAGCAGCTACTAACATTTCCTGTGCCTGGAGGTGGCTGCAATCACCATCATTCTCAGCCTTGTCACAGTGATGTTGTGTGCCCAGAGATGCAAGTAAGGAGACAAAAGATAACTTGACATCCTGTGCAATAAAAAGAACCCAGACATACAGAGCCACCTGCTGAAGAAAGTAATTTCTCTCTTTTGTTCTGGAGCCAAAGGTTTTTTAATGTGTTTATAAGGCCTCTTGAGAGTCCACTCTTTGGGGCCTCTTCCACAAGTCAGTATATGAGGCATAACTTCTAGCATATTTTCACTTCAGCTCAAACACTTGAAAACTAACAGAAGAGAACACCAAGGGAGAAAAAGGTGATGGAAACTCCTGACTACTTGGAAGACAAAATTAGAGAAGGTCCAGGTATTTGCCATGAGTGCTGAGACCACCAACAACTGCTATGAAGAGTAATGTTGCCTTTGCTCCATTCTCAGTAGTGAAGACATTTGGACTGCATTAATATGCAAAGCGGGAAGAGATTTAAAGCAAAATTTCCTCTGCCAAAGATTGCGTGTAAGGAAAAAAGCATGATTGTCATAAAGCTTAATGTTACAATGTTTTCAATTAGTTTAAAAGCTTTTTTTATTGATCATTTTTATTATGGTTCTTCATTTATTTTGTAGCTTTTATTTGGAATAAGTTTTAACTTATTTGAAATATTTTTGTTTCTACAAAACTTTATTTTGTACATTGCTTTTTCCAAGTGTTAAGCATGAGTACTTTGAAAGTCTGAGCTAGTGTATCTGCTTTCTACTTTTAGTGACTATTTTAGATTTAATGTTTCAGAAAGTTCATGTTGTGTTTGTTTTTCATCTATTGATCTGATTTTGCAAGGCTTTGTGTGAGACTTAGCTTCAGTGCATTTGAGGTGCTATACACCTTGCAGAATTTTAGTTACTGTTTTATAACTGAGATTCAACAAATTCAGACATTGATGATTCCTGTACAAGTCAAATCTGATATGGAGATTTCTTTCATGAATATATTAATTTATATTACAATATTCTTGCTTTTCTAACTTATGCAATGCATTCTTTTTCTTCTATTTAATTATTTCAGTTTTGGTTGCACATTTTGTAAGTTCCTTATTAAAATTTTTAAAATTCTGAAAACCAACTGATATGTCAAGCTCAGCAGTACTTTGATTATATCCATGCCACATACAATTTTAATACACAAGCACAACAGATAAGGTCCAGTGCAAGGCCTATGTTAAAGATTTGCTATGACTGTAGATTTAGTATTAATTAGATAAAAATTGCTATAACAGAATTATCCTGAGCCAGTACTTTCAGCTATTAAACATAAATAATTTGATCTATTTCTAAACCAATTATAAAGAGGAGAGAGCTTGGGGGAGAGGGAGGAAATGGTGCAGGACAACTAGAGAAGAAGGGAAATGTGGAAAAGGATTAATTGGACATGAGCAGATAGTTTGTATGAAAGAAAACGTATCTATCTATAATGTTACCTATAAACCTAAAGAACACATGACAGCCTACCTGCTATTTTTACTGATAATTTACAGACAGAAGATTACTTGTAAAGCTTGTCACACTATGCATGAAAGAAAAGCGTAAGCACTAGTTAAGAAGTTACTTCAGTGATTCTGAGTAGCTTTACAAAAATACGTGGGAAGAGATAACAGCTAGATTAATAGGATATCCCATTCCTAAAGCTGATACCGTGGTTATTTTTAACCCTCTGCCACAACAATCATTCCCCTGCATAACCAACCCCCAACAGTAACTGACATATTTGACATCTACAAACAAGAACCACACCATAGTAGAAGTACATCACAGAGCAACTTCATCACACATCTAGTGTTATTAGGGTCTCCTTAATCAATCTAGCAGAGAGGAGACACCATGACGCTGAGATCAGTTTATGCAGGTTTTCAATAATTTGACACTTATTCAGGTGTATGATCTTTCCCCTATAAAAGCGCGCTTTTTTTAATCTTTTCTCTAACCTTATTCTCTGTAGCAAGTTTCCTTTCCCACACAAAATTCGGAGGGGGAAAGAAAAGAAAAGAAGTTGTCAGTGTTCTGGATAGCTTTTCTGAACAAATAGACTCATCTCAAATCACCAGAAAAGGGAAAGACTGTGACAGAAAATGGAGGACAACTATCTTAAGCCTGTTTTAAACTGCAGAAGTGTTAGTTTTACTCTGAACCTGCTGCCAGAATCCAGCATAGAAGCAGGAGGAGGAGGTGGATAGAGTGAGAAAAAGTTCTTGTGGTCATTTTTTGACACCATTCTATTAATATGGAAAATTTCTCATCACCAGAATGTCTGAAGACGTACATGCAAGAGACTTAAAACTTTTGCAGAATGCTTTGTATATAGGGTAAAAAAGTGAAAATACAATTCTACATGAGTAGGATTGGCTTAAAAATACAAGTCTGTCAAAAATGAACAATAAAGATTTCAGCAGCACTTAGTTTGAATTAAGAAAGCTAAGCTTTTAACTTTAGATAGCCTCCATTTCTGATTAAATTCTTTAGCACTCTGATTTCCTTTCCCAGAATATGAAATCAGATCACAGAAAGGGGAAAAAAAATTCCCAGAGAGGAGCCTATTACTGACTGAAGCCATGTGTCATTAATTCGGTTATAAATTATTAGCTGAAAGCAGCCTCTCAGCATTTGTATTTGATGAACAAAAATTGATTGCTTCAAGGGCATTTCAATCCTTTTGATGTTACCATCTTTTAGTCCACCACAAATCTGAATCCTTAACAGAATGATTATAGCATTATAGTAATCCTAAGAGCCAATACTAAAGGATTTGGAAGAGCAACAGAGATCAATAGTTTGAAAAAAAGCATGTCTTTTTGAGTTGACAGAGCTGTCTAGCCTGATAGTGAACCTGAAAAAAATAAGTGGGGGCTAAGTAAACAGACAATCATGCAGACTGAGCTAAACCTAGATGATGAGCCATTTTTCTGAATTGTTGAATACACCAGGAAGCTCTGAATATTTCCATAGGATTTAAGGAAAACTAATGGCAACCAAGTGATATTCTGCCCAGAGTAAAAAAAAATAAATATATATATATGTGTAAAAAAAAAAAAAAATATATATATATATATATAAAAAAAGACATTCCAGAAATATGTTTGCAACAGTCTTCAGAGCTTTGCAAACTATTCTGGAGGCTGGGAAGCTCTGTGAGGTCAACATTTGTGTTTTGCATAGACTTTGAGATTATTTGAACTGGGATTTGAGGGAACATTGTCTTAATGATTGTTTTCCTTTTAGTTGCTTTGAAATCCAGAATCTGGGCCATATTCCAACATGGAGATGAAAGTGGAGTCCTCTCAGCAATTTGATTGTGAGATGTACAGTAGACAGAAGGACCATGCATCCTTATCCTGTAATCTCTCCCAAATTAAAATTTAAAAAATATCTAAACTATGCAAGCAATAGGTAATGTTTGTGGAAAGTTCAGGTTGTGCCAGGTTGTAAGTAAGAAAGTTTCCCTAGCACAACAGAGCAGAAAATGAGCTGAAAGCTAATGCCCTCTTCAACAGCTCAAGGATTAGCATAAAATTATACTTTGAAGAAGGAAAAAGAACAGCATTGCAACAGTGGGGTATTGTTAAAGATCACTGGAATGGAGAGAGGGAAGAAAGAGAATTAAAAATCCTTGCACCAGAAAACTGCAAACTGGTATAATGTTTAGCAGATATTTAACGATTCTTTTGGTGTGCTAAACAACAGATTAACTTCATAGTACTCAACTGAAAATTCAGAGAAATTCAGATGCAACACATCTGGAGAGCATCCGTGGCAAATGGTGAATGACTAAGTAATCTATTTCAATAGCAAGACATGTAGCGATAATTTATTGTTTGTAACAAGGCTGGGAGTTTACTGTTAATTCTAATGCAAAAACTTAAAAATAAAATTAATTGCAGGATAATTGCAGGTCTTCTAATAATCACATTTCTTTACTGAGACATATGTCACTGATACATACTATTATTAAAAGATGAAGTCATAAAAGTGGTTTGAGAAAGGGTGTGGTTTTCAACTCTGTATGATCTTACATACTAAGACTAGTGAAAAAGTGTGGCATGTACCTTTTATGCTACCGCAGATGATTTTCTTTATGGGCCATAGCTTTTTAGCTTGGTTCATGTTTTCACATTTCTTACATCTGAAAGAGTGGCACAAATTAAATGCACATTAAAGATACGATTTCAGAACATTGTGTTGAAGCAGGTTTAACCTATTATTTTGAAGCTGCGCATGATAACGTGATCTTTAAGCTTAACCTTTATCTCAGGCTGTTTAAAATGTTTTGTAGCTGTTCTTGTCTAAACTAATAAAGAGGATGATAAGCAGGGACTGGCATAAATAATAGCTGCTCTAAAACAGGCAAAGAAATTGATAGCTCTACAAATGGTAGCCACCTGTATTAGGAAACTAAAGAAAGAGTGAGTATTCAGTGGAGGAGAATGACTAGAAACCTGACAGCAAAGGACAGAAATCCACACAGTCCATTAAATCAATTATCCCCTACCTCCACCAGGCTGGAGGCAGGGCCCCTCTAATAGTCATCAGATTGGTCACTTACGTCTTTTGGATAGGGATTAGTCTTTATCACAGGAGCTGGAGTAAAATCAGCTCTTCCACTCCATCTGGGAACCTGCTCACCAGCGACTGAAAGTGCAGCTTTCATGGGATGATCAGCCTTGACCTTTGTTCTCCTTTTCAATTCATGCACCCATTCCTCCAGAGCTGAGGTAGGTTTTCCATCCCACTTCATCATGTCTTCTCTGTGATCCTGCAGGTAAAACCATAAGATGGCCTTTGGCGTATACCCTTTATATCTTCTCTCTCAAGCAGTAGGACGCCTTTTATTAATAGCTGAGATGCATGTTGGTACACGTGAGGAGCTGGATAGATCAGATAGATCGTCTTTCAATTGTTTGAGGTCCTGGGACAGTTTTTCCACAGCTGAGATAAAGGAAGGGGTGAGATTGCCTTCGAACTCTGAGTTTATGAATCATTTCATCTGCTGCTGGTGGTATTATGTCATTCCAGGTTCCTGTTGACAATGAATGGGCGTATGATGACGGTGCATTCTGTGTAAATTTCCGCCACATGGGTCGTGTACGTTTGACTTCATCTGAATCTATGGATACATTCCCATTATTCGGCTTGATGTGATAGATCATCTCTACAATGGCTGATTCCCTCAGAGACTGGATGCCTTTCTCTAGAGTAGTCCACTTGGCTGAACTACTCATAACATCTTGCTTGTATGGAAACCTTTCTTTCACAGCTGCCAAGAGCCACTTCCGAAGGCCGAGGGACTTTTTGTCTCTTGCAATTGCTTTGTCAATTCCCCCTTCCCTAGCAAGTGATTCCAGCTTCTTGGTTTCCCTACATTCTAGTTCATGAGCATTGGCCCCATTGTCCCAGCATCAGAGCAATCGGGTGATGATGTGGTCCCCTGGTTGACAGGTAAAATCTTTTCACATATTCCCTAGCTTGGTTGAGGTCCGGGGTTGAGCCGTCACCTCTTCTTCCTCTGATTCACATACTAATAACTCCTGGTCAGACGCTGTCCGGGCTGGTGAGTAGATTGTTTCTCCATCTTGCTTCCTCTTTCTTGCCTCTTTTTTGCTTTTCCCCTTGCAAACAGGGGCAACTGATATTGGCACGAGTTGGTCTTCTGGTTTAGCTGCAGTGATTAGCACTGTGGTTTGAGTAGCTGCTGTACTTGTCGCTGGGGCTGGTGTAGCTGCTGTGCTTGGAGCTGGAGTAGCTGCGCTGTCTGTTGCTTTG